>JAQBSW010002543.1:0-101272 GCA_029291075.1 Eudiplozoon nipponicum | reverse complement strand
TTCGGGGGTTGTCGCTTTGCACTATCAGTTTCGCAAAGATCCGAATGATCCCCGTTTCCAAGCGCTAATTGAGTTTGACTTCTTATTGGCTGGGTACGGATTCGTCTCTTTCTTTCGCAGGCTTCAACAACGTTCAAATTAACCACTGTAAACGAGGTACGATCTAATCTTCGTAACGTAATCAGTCGACGATGATTAGATCGTACCTCATTTCCAGTGGTTAGTGCGAACGATGTTGAGTCCTTCGGAAGAAAGGGACGAATCCACACCCGGCCAATAAGAAGACTAACTCGATGTGTATTTGGAAGTGAGGACAAATCGTATCTTAGCGAAACTGATGGTACAAAAAGACAACCCGCGAACGCAAATCGCGGAGCTCCAACAGTTTAATAGCAAGCCTTCACTGAACAGCCCGACATCTCAAAAAAATAGCGAAGAGAATTTGAAGGAACAAGCTGCGGTATCGGAAAAATAGAAATTAAACGTAATTTAAAATTAATTGATAACAATCAATAGATAATAGCGAAATTGTTTAATGAAAATAATGTTAGGCAATTAGAAGAGTCCGAAAGAAAATTAGTATGCAAGAAACCTTGTGAAATTTTTCAAATAAAACGGAATAAATAATGAAGCAGGTCAATAGGATCATTTTATACAAAAGGCAGAAGAACGCCGCTTCCTCCGTTCAAATGGTGTATGATCAATGGCGGTTTAAAAAATATTTTAAAGTTCAACTTTCGCTACGTTTGGGTTACATGATGACTGGTTATAAAGGCAGGTGTTTATTTTGCGCTCTAAAAATTGATTTATATATATATATATATATATATATATATATATATATATATATATATATCATTCTCTCAAATGGTATGATGTCTGTTCTATTAAGAGATTACAAATAGGTTTCGCCTGAAGGATAAGAAACCAGAAATTTGAACTTATTACATGACTTGAAATTGCGTGTAGTATGCGGTACGAGTGACACAGTGGATAGATACAGACTGAAGCATATGTAACCATGTCGGTATCCCGTCGGTGGGAAATTCTGGACGGTACTTGACTATCGTAATAAGGAAGAAATCGGTGTACTGGATGAATTTTCTTTGCTATCTGATGCAATATTGGGTTTATACTGACAGTATATATATCCGTCACCATGTAGTAGGAAGAAAATATACGCATTAAATAGATTAAAGTAAATCTATCGAAAGATATTTTTAGGTACATCATACAAAAATGTTACTATGAAGCTTAACTACAGAAAAACTTAAACTGAACATTGATCTCAGAAGGTTTTCGAAATAACTGAAAGTTTGTTTTGAATGTATTATATATTTAATATATGCGTATATTTTGAGGCCTTCGGCGGGTAATTTAATGTTTCTGTGTGTGTTCCTTCTTATCTAGTTGTATAGCATCTGGTTATTCGTTTTATTGAGCTAGTTGTTTAACCAGGCTTAGCATACTGGCTGCAGACGAAATGTGGGCCCATATTTTTCTACTGAATATGGTTATATGCGTTTGTTTATTACGGTTCGGAATTCTCCGAGTTTGCGAGCTTAGAGACAATCGAGCTGCTTGCCTTTTATCGAAGCTAGTCGTTTTTTGTTGCTTTGCTAGCAAGGAAAGATTCAGAACACGTGAAGCAGATCCGGCAAATGAAAAGTGATTCAATGAAACAATAATTGATTGCGCGTGTAGTTGTAACAATTCTTTAAATCAAGTTTGCGAGCTTGAGGTAAACACCTATCCCATTGTATTTAACCAGTAGTCGACTGGCGGTAGTTTTGTTACGTTGTTCAACGAATGGTTAAATAAAATGGGATTGGTGTTTACTTCAAGCTCGCAAACTTGATTTAAAGAACGATTATCCAGACATATTCATTGATGTTGATATGCTAAATAACCCGGTTCGCTTAATAGAGAAATCTGCTTATACGGAGCCTTCTGAGGATACTTTTCAGCGGGAAGAATGATGAGAACAATGGACTGAATCACGAAAATAAACTTTCAAAATGTCAAGGTGAGCTACACGTTTAAAACACATAGAGTAATATTTTGAACGCTAAAGGTCAACTACCTTCTTTCTCCAAATTAGTAATTGTTTGCAATTTCAAATGGAAGCCATACAAGAATCCTTCAACACCAGCCCCAGAATTTGATGCAGAGAGAAGTAGAATCCTCTCTTAAATCAGCAATTGCTGATCATATAATCCAAATAGGGCACCAAGCAAATCCAAAGACTTTCTTCCATTCTTAACAAGGCGAGATCGGTTAAATTCTTAAACATTTATGAAGAATGGTATTTCCAGCAGACAAAGCTTTTTCTGAACGTTCAAAAGTTTGGACAACACGATTTAGTATTTGGCTGGCTGTGACTACATTGAAGCAACTGTTATACTGAATCAGAAAAACAAATCCAATATTTACTGACGTCACTAAATAGAAGAGCAACAGCAAAAGAGAGAGAGCAAAAAATGAGATGAGTAAAAGAAAAGGTAAGACACAGATGTGCCGCGACGCATGGGAAGAATACGAGCTTAGTAAAAACGGAAGCTCTACAACTACCACTAAACACGCATGTAATGTCATTACAGAACGAAAAAGCTAGCCTAAGCATATGCACGAGAAGCACATACCTCGAACAGGCAGTATGCCAAACCTAGGTAGGCAACAAGCTGACACTAATCGTATGGCCAGATGTCTGAATTTATTTCACTCTTGTAATTCATTCTACCACGCCGCTGAGGTTTCTACCTAAGGAAATGCACTTTATAACTTGTGCAATGCTTAGTTTATATCTACAAGATAGATTTAATAAATCCTGCCACGACACCTTACTTCTCTCTCTCTCTTTATATATATATATATATATATATATATATATATATATATATATATATTAGTTCGGCACTTTGTAACGTAACTATTGTAGCTTCTATTGTAGAATCTATTGGTTGTAACTGTGACACTGCTCTGGCCAGTTTTATTATTGTACAGGTTTATCTGTTGACTGTTTAATAGTTAACGTTGGCAAAATTTAATATTGATACTTTTAGAATTAGAAATAGCCTGGCGCTTTTTAAGCATATATTAGAAAGAGAAACATCATTTCGAAACAGTTTCGGAACAGGCCGTCTTGGATAGGCGTCAAGTAACTGACAGAGACATTATATATTTTAAATAATCGATAATTACTACTATCATCCGATCGTGTTTATTTGTCATTATTAGATGTTATTCAAATTGCTGGACTACTATAATTATATATCATCAAAAGAATACTTATTGTTCAGTATTAAGGCTTCATTCATTGAAAATTTCACCTGATAAATCATCACAGTATTACTTATATAGAGTAAGCATATTCAGCGTAGATAAAGTCAAGTTGTGCGTGTGATTAACCGTATGATAAATATAAAACAGAAAATTATTGTGTGTAACAGATGATTGTTTTATGACAGAACACCGTGTAACAGGTCATCAATTACACGTTTTTGTATTTCATCTAGTAACAACTGAATAACAAGTCATCAATTCTCAGAATTTTGATTGGCCATATGCAGACATAAAGTACAGACAATAGTTAGCACTCCGTTGTAACAAAAAATTACTCTTGACTGATTGTGTGAAAATAAAGCATTGATCTTAAAGAAACAAAACGACCACGAGCAAATTGAAACGACAAGATAAAATATAGTTCTATAAATGAAGAAATAAAAATGCCTCTAAGTAGGGCCTTTGTAAATTCGTATTGCTATATATATATATATATATATATATATATATATATATATATATATATATATATATATATAATTTCCATACAAAGGTTGTCCGGTAAAATTAAGGAAATTGGTTATATCATGAAATGAAGAAAATCGAAAAATAAAATAATATGAAAAAGGCATACCCGGTTCAGTGTTACTTCCCGCGTTATTGCTCGAATTTCCAGTGATTACTGTGCAGAGACCAGTTGTGTTTGTATTGGTCGCTGTAGGGGTCGCAGTACAGTCAGACAATGCCGATGTTCTGCGTTCGGCTAATTCACTCAACAGCTCACACAATTCAAGAACCATCGTAATTTTTCGAACCTCTTCGTTGTGCTCAGGCTGTGATATGTTAGCGCAACAGATAATGGAGCCATTAATAAAAGTAGATTTTTATAAAATATTAAATAACATTTATGTGTTTTTATGCTAAAAACAAACTGTTCCAGAAACCGAGACCTTCACGGCTCGTCCTGCGATTTTAAAGAAGAACCAATATCGTCACGAACTCGTAAATAACGACGATGCTTACGCAAAAATATTCAACAAAACAACGGTTCGTGCCTAATAGTTCTCTCTTTTCTGATGAGAGAAATTACAAGATGCTGTACAAGTATGTATGAGGTCCATGAATAAGTAAAAGAAAGGCGATTGTCAACGTTACATCATTTTGCTGAAATAAAACAAATGCAAAAAAAGCACGGTGTATTTCAAGCCGTCGTTGCTGGTTCGCCTAGGCCACTTAAACCAGTAGATAATTTATCCACTGGCCCTTAGAATTTTAAAATTCTAGCCGCACGAGCTAGTCAGTATTATACGTTTGGCAAACTGCATAAACGAAGCATTCACATTGCTTGTCTCTCAGAGACCATAATTTATTCGAGAACTCGACAATATGCATGATTTGGGCTTAGTTCACAAGAAAACATTATTCCTTTCGAGCCTAAATACGAGTATTCCAGCCAGCTACGGTGAAGGTTTCTGCTCTCCAAGGTTGCTCCAACAGCCTTACTTGATTAGAGAGCTGCAAACTCTCGTCTAGACTATTATTGGTTCCACATAGTAAACCTGCTTCGTCGAGTCGTAATCAAGAACGCACAAACCTTTAATCATTCTAGCAATAAATGAGTGAATTCTTCTAAAGGAAATCAGGTTTGGCTACCTGTCTTGCGTGGCGTTCGAATTCTTTAGAAATAGCTGGTGATTTCTACGTTAGATAAATTAGGACTGGTCGGGAAAAGGAGATTTATGAATATGAGCCCTCACTAAAAATGGGAAAGCTGGATCAGGCATATCAATCATTCAAAATTTTATCATTTTATAATAATTATAATAATAATAATAATAATAATAATAATAATAATAATACAATAATAGGATAGTTATTCTTTAAAGATCAAAACACTTAATTCCCGAGATGAACTTCAAAAATGCGTTAAAATTGTACAGTAGCGCTTTCGCTCGAACTTATCAACTAGTTTACTGGAGAAAACAAGACACACAACAACTTTGTAGGAATAGAATAGTCCATATTAAAAATAAATAATAGAAAAACCAGTCCAAAATATTGAAAAAGTAATAGAATTAAGCACAATTTTGTATGGTGCAAGAACAAATTGTATTTGTATTCATAGATCTAGAGGACGTCGACTTATTAAAATAGCTTCAACATAGAGAAGCATATTAGCACACCTATACTTAATAAAAATTACAAAACGCTTTGTTGACATGTCTCAATTTTCAAAGGACAAAGCATGTTTAGTTATATACACACATGCGACACCAATCGTATTTTGCAACGACTAAGTTGGCATGTGCTCCGACAAGCGGGAATTCAATCTCCTATTGCATCTGGCCACATATGATTGTCCACAAGTAAAATTCCAATTACAGATATTATTAAATGTATATTGCAGTGGAATTTTAATTTTAGCACTAGGTAGAGGAAGTTTTGATTTGGATGTTATCAAAACGAAGTCAACAGAAAAATATGTAAACGCCAAAGCAGAATGCAATCCATAGTTTATGCGTTTCACTGTCTCTTCAAATTTGCATTGTAAGTGAATAAACACGCGTTTATTATCAACAATAGAAACGTTCACAACACTTTTAACTGTATCATTAGGTTTATACTGATCTATAAAATGTGATGGATAACTTTTAACAATAAAAATATTACGCTTCCGTTTCAATGAACAGTAGACATTGAAATGCAAATATTGTGCTGTCCACGTTTTATTATGGAAAATTGATCTGCACAACGTGTCTTCAGTGCTACGTTTGAGCAGAACATAATCCTCAACATTTGCAAATGTGGATCTAACACTCGGTTGCCGTTTATTAAATTGATTAAGCAGGTCTTCAGCAAGCGCAGAACTCTCACAGACAAAAATATATCATTACGATAACGGTTGTACTGTTTCGCTTTACTTAATAAATCAAAGTTCTTTCAATCTAACATGCATATAAACATATCGAACATGATAGGAAAGGAAAAGCCTCACCCGTTCCTAAACTATCTACTTGTCTGCATAGTTACCGATGAAAATGTATTAAATGTCTGATCAACATAAATAAAGTAATTTTTACAACTACGCTTTACTCAGTTTGAAATTGTGTAAATTATCCCCGATATAATGGCATAAACTGAACTGTTTCCCTTAAAGGGGCACTATTAACTAATGACCTAACATCGAACGAGCACATCCTACGCTTCTTAACGCTCAATTTAAGCTCTGGCGTATGTCATTGTAGCAAGTGATCTCAACGGAACACCGTGTTTATACGTCTTCGGAAGAAGATGATACTCCAGCTTTTCTTCATATGTAGCTCAAACGTGGCACTGATGCCAAATTCTGCACATCAGTATTACATAAGAAAACATGGACAGTGTAATTTCTATATTTTTTTGGAATGCAAGCCTTAATAAAATTCATGGTACCCATTCCATGTTCAAAAAGAAAAAGAAATTTTATCAGATAGAAGAACCGTTTCTTTCTCATATTCTTCTCAAGTATCTACAAATCAACATCTCTTTATATGTGAATTGAAAGACCAAACAAAATGGAAAAAAATAATTCTTTTTAAATGCGAGCTTTAATAAAATTCATTGTACTTCCTATGTGCAAAAACAAAATGAAATTCTATCAGATAAAAGAAAGGCTTCTTTCTCATTATCTCCTCAGGTATCTACTAATGAACATATCTTTATATATAAATTAGAAGGCAAAACAAGATAGAAATATGAAAACATAGAGAGAGTGTGAAAAAAGGGAAACAAATCAATTACGTGCATAAATCCGACTGCAATTTGTTTATCCATAAGGCTTTTATTGCATTTAGGAATTATTTTGAATGCTGTGTCTGGAGATGTTTCGACGATGTGTTGCGCAATTGCAGATGTGTATTCACCATTTGATTTAAAACTGGCGTTTAAATTACTATGTTCTATCATTCGAGTAATTAACCGTCTGGTCGATCGGCCTACGCAAACATCAATAGTGTGAAATAAACGAACGACCAATCAATCGCGGGCATCACCCCCAGTTCAATTGATCGGTTTCTTCCTTATTTCGCACTCTCTCCATGTTTACAATTTTCTATATTCTTTGGTATTTCAATTTATATATAAAGGGAGGTTCATTTGTAGATACCTGAGAAGAATATGAGAAAGAAACGGTTTTTGTATCTGATAATTTGTTTTCTTTTTGCACATACAAAGGGTACTATAATATTTATATTTCAGCAGCTGCTGCCCATTGAAATGGAAAGAATGCTTAGTTAAGCCAGTGTATAGTAGGACAATGTGTATTCGTTCACAAGATTGTTTACAAACTTAGTTTGATGGCGTGCGTAATACTCTTATCACTATTGGTTATCCGCCACATTTAATAGATAAGTACAAACCTAATGATTTATTAGACCCGGTTGTGAATGTTTGTATTGTTGATAAGAAACCGATGTATAGAAATATATGTATGGCCTAAATATTGGAAAAACTCACAGTTCTCCTCGCCCAATCCAACGGGGTGACACGGATAGTTAAAGTAACACGTAATTGTTTTTTCTGTGTATAAACATGGGCATATTTTCTACCTATAGCAGAGTTCAAGTTCTTAGAAACTAATAGATAATGGAGGATTGACAAAGCATGTAATTGCTTGATGCATTGAGCCGGTGTCCGCCTTAGGATCATCAACTTCATTCATAAAAAATGCCGAAATTTGAGCGTTATACACCAAACACATAAAATCACACAATAACAAAAACGTACATAAAAAATGGAGAACAAACACCTGCACATTAGGCTACAATAAATCCTAGGTGCTATAAACCTGAAAAAATTGAAGTGTATCCACCAGATCAAAACCAGCGAAGGACGCTGAGTTTCCACCGTACGTACAATCTTATGAAGGCTGTTACAGTACTAAGAGCATAATGTGAATAATCGATTTGCTTCGAACTTTCTGAAAATCAAATGCATTCCGGCACGGGAAGAGGCGAAGGTCATTGGTAGAGCCAACTAGAACCTAACAATTTATTTTAATGAGACAGACAAGTGTAAACATCTAGTGTCAGAAAAAGAGCCATAATAAGTTTGGTGAAAAATCTTGTTCCAACGTCTTTTTCATGCAATCAGTGACAAGTGTGAGCCCATCAATCGAGGCCAATAATCAGCGCACCTGAAAATGATCAACATTCAAGATTTTACCGACCTACGAGTGCTATTAATTGTCCCGAACAAGAAAAATGCGGTCAAATCCACAACATTTTATTTAATACATTTTCATTGATTCGAAACTTGCATACAAATTCACAAGTCAGAGCAACAAAATAAGAAAAAAGCAAAAAGCGTAACCCATACAAAAAGCACCAGCAACAACAGCATGTAGCCGTAACCACAACAACATTAACGGCGGACGAGGGAGCGAAGATAGCAACGCCACCTGAACCCACTACAAAATCGACAAAAGCAATGGAAATAGAAACAAAACACAGCACAGCATCGATAACAGCAACAGCAACAAACGCGTAGTCAGAACAAGAACCGTATCAACAAAAGAAAAATTATTAAAAATAACAATCGAAACCGTATCCCCAAAAAGCAACAAACACAAGAACAATGTAATCCAATGTGTAAAAACGAAAATATCAAGACTATAAGTAGATCATGAAACAGCATCTGCATCAATAGCAAAAGCAGGAAGAAATGTAGCCAGGAGAAGAACAATATCAATAGCAGCAGCTAAAATAACAACAGCGAAAATAGAAAAGTAAACAACAACAACCGAACCAACAGCAAAAACGTCACTTCAGCGAGGAAGAACAAATCAGTAAAATTGGAAAACAGCATCCATGTCATTAACAATAGCAATACCAACAGTGCAGAGCCAGAACAAGACCAGCAGCAATAATAGCAACGGCAAACAGAGCAAACACATGAACAGCATCCGTATCTACAACAAGCAAGCACAGAAGCAAGAAGAATAGAATCTGATGTCATAGCACTGGGGAGACTAGCCAAGAAACACCAGCAGCAAAAAAAACACAAAAGAAAAAAGACCACCCACATTCATGGCAGTAACAGCAGCAACAGAAAGAAGAAGAACAACAACAAGTAGCGAGAAGAAGAGCAATATCAAAAGTAGGAGCAGCAATAAAAACAACAGCGAAAATGGCAACAGTAACAACACTTCCAACAAACTAAGACCACAACACTCGAAACAAATGCCACAGAAACGAGTAGAACAGCCACAAAAATTACGAGAGCAACAAAAGTAGAAACGTCTAGAAACAGCATTCGTATCAATTAAAACAACAGAAATAATAACATTCCAGCAAATATAGCAGCAAAGAGAACAACAGCACAACAGCAATATCAGTAAACCACCTCACGCAGAGAAACAGAGAAGGAAACAGCACCACCAACAATAAAAGAAATAAAACCAAATGTTTAAAAACGAAACGTAACTAAGCACCGTTTTGCATGAGGCTTAGAAAGCCCAATGGTAATGCCAATGTACAAACAAATCTTTTTTTTACAATCCTGAGCAACGCCGATTTATTGAAATTGCTTCCAAAGAGCAAAGCATACATACACACTGGACTTAAGTTAAAATTTTAAAGCGCTTAGTTTCCGTCAATAGAAACACAAACATCACGATAACAACAGAAAACACAGCCCTAGCAACAAAATCAAAACGGAGAGCAGAAACTACATTTTCAGTAGCAAAATCAACAACTTAATTGACAACGAAGACTAAAGCAGTAAAAATAATAACATCAATGTCGTTATATTGAAAATTAAAACTTTTCCAGCTTACCTCCATGAGTATTTCTTCGGATAGCTCAGGTGATTCTCCAAAGAAAGCATTCTCCAAATCAGCAGCTATTTTTTTAGAAATACAATAAAACCATATCAGCTCATTAATAAAAGTAACAAAAGAATTGAACCAATTAACTATACGCATTAGGTACAAATTTCAAAGATGTAAAACAGTTATTCATGAATAATAAGATTTTTAGCAGACTAATTAAGAAGATAGATCGCGTATCCTTTGGTTTCCAATATCGATCGCAGGATACTAGTGCGAAAATCAGTTAAAGGGGCGACCATTTTGCATTGCAGTTCATTCTCATAACAAATTTGCAAACAATATCAATTATGCATTGTTCTTCTTGGATGTAAAGTGGGCGAGCAGGTATACAAGACACAATTTAAAAAAAATCCACTTTCCATTCGTCAGAACTCGACTGAACAGTAATATTTAGGAATATATATAGTCAATTTTAGAAAGCAACAGGGATTAGGCTCGAATAAACATACAATTTCTAAAACAACAAACAGAAAATGCGCATACTCAGGCATGCACATACGAACGCACACACACGCACAAACAAGTCATCAGTTATTATTCAAATAAAATGCAACGTTATTGCGTTAACTTAGCTGAGGAAGAAGAATGTTGCGTATAACAGCTTCAGCTGTGCGTAACACTTTTTCTATTTTTCGGCTTGGAAGAACACAAGGACGTCCGCTATTGCGGAAACATTCTCTCCCACGCCAACTAGATGTAGTCTAAAATGCTTTCAATTCGCCTCTTTAGTAATCAGCCAGTCCGGCCTACATAGTGTACTGAACAGCAAGTATGTATTAGGTTTTGCGAACCTAGTAACAAATTAGTTCAGTTGTGACCAGAAGGATAAGCCAAAGGCAGCATGAAAGGAAAGTATAATCTCATGCACATTCGTTTCGTACTTACTGGCAACTCATCAGTAGGAGCCTGTATTACGCCCTTTAACCACTATATATTTGGGTGAGGAATGTGGGATAATAGGACGATACAATCTCCTAGACAAATGTGTAAGCCTGCAATAGTGAAGCTAACATCATATAAAGTCTCGCCAATGGGATTTCAATGTTAACTCACTCTATATAATATATATACCGATTCTGTAAAGAATACCAACACTATGACTATTGTGTTAGTAACCGATACCAACATTATAGTACCGAAAAGGTACATGGTACTAACACTACTGCAGGTTTACACATTCGTCTAGGAGATCGTATCGTCCTATTATCCCACATTCCTCACCCAAATATATAGTTGTTAAAGTGCGTAATACCGGCTCCTACTGGTGAGTCGCCAATCAGCAGGAAACGAATGTGCATGAGATTATACTTACCGTTCATGTTGTCTTTGGTTTATCCTTCTGGTCACAACTGAACTCTTGTTAGTTCACAACAACACCAATTCATACTTCATAAATATATATATATATATATATATAAGGTCTCCTCAAAAAACAGTATTTAATTGTACTGAACAGCTGTTGTATTTGTAAAAAAAACTAAAAAACAATTAGGAGATTGTACCGTCCTATTATTCCACATTCTTCTAACAAATATATAGTGGTTAAAGGGCGTAATACCGGCTCCTACTGATGAGTCGCCAGTAAGCACGAAACGAATGTGCATGAGATTATACTTTCCGTTCATGCTGCCTTTGGTTTATCCTTCTGGTCACTACTGAACTAATTTGTTACTAGGTTCGCAAAACCTAATACATACTTGCATATATATTAGCTCTTCGCAACAAACAGTATGTAGCTGTAATGTTGGACTGTTCGATTGCAGGTAACTAATAACTTACATTTACGTGTAGAAGTTGTGTTGTTATATGAAGAAACATGAGTTGTGAATTTTGCATGTCAATATTACATTAATTATTCGAGTAAATAATTTGGATGGCGCGTCCTTTTTGGAGGGCACACTGACATATGTCCTATTTTGGACATTTGCAGCTGAATTTTTTTGTCGTCTTTTATATTTCACGTTTACTTCAACAACATTTCTGGATACTTGTTTTCTAAAAAAATCGTTTGAACACTGCTGATTGCGAGTCAAATTTCTCTTGCGAAATTGGGTCAACACTGCGGTAATGGATGTAATGTCGAGTCCATGTTCGCTTTCAATATATTTTCCTTTTTAAACTAATATTTCAACTTGACATATTGATTATCAGTTTAGTGGGTGATGTGCTTGCTATTGAAAAAGATCTCCATACCCGGAGATCGAAATATTTGGCGTAATCATGAAGACAGTAGATTCAAACAATTCGGTGCGCCATCTGAAAATCAGGTAAATAGCTGAACTTATTGCTTAGAAAAATCACACTCCAAATCAGCCGCATTTTGAAGTGCTAAAAAAGCATTAAATGATTGAAATAAAATCTATGCACGACCTCAAGTAGACAGTTTCACAACATTCAGCTGCCGAATGGGAATGAATATAATATTTTAACTTTGAAACAAAATATAAACGGAGATATAACTTCCTCATACAGACAGTTCTGAGAATTATTAACGAACAGACTAAAACTTTTCGCTGGATCTCCAAAAGACCGATGATGGCAATATGGAGTTTCTGCTTGACAAATGCTAGCCATAAATGTACTAAGGTACTAAGAAATAGCTTTCACTAGTCGCTCGTATCCTAATATTTCTGAAACCAATAAGTATCACATAAAATTACCGGTTTCGCCTATTTTGTGCAATAACCAGAAGTCAGAATTGCTACTACGGAGAATTGAACCAAGGCGGCATTTGGTTCAGAGCTTTGAGCTCATTCTCCACGCCACTATAACGTTTTGCTATTAATGATAGGTGCCAAATAAGGACAAGTCCAATAAATTGAACGAACTGAATTTGTTTTCTTCATCAATATTATATATATATATATATATATATATATATATATATATAATCAACATCTGTCGTTATACCTATATAGGCACATAGACACATATTGATAATGACGGAAAATAGCTCATATTGCAAATAAAATTAACTACAGTACCATTTCGTAAGGAGCATTCGAGATGTACTTATACATTTTGGCCGATTGATAAGTTTTTGCATCGGATACGTGTACCACATTATGTGTTCTATAAATCATACCTATCGACCCTACATTTCGGCTGGAAAATTAATAGTTCATATTTTGATGCATGGATTTATTGACTGAAACTTTGGCAAGAAACGTTTAATTGATGTCGAGTCATTTAAGCCCAAATGATTACAATGTAGACAGTTTTATTAAATGATTAATTTATAGTTCACTTATTTACTTTCGAGACCACATTGCATAAACATAGTCGCATTACCGCCAGCTGCGCCCGTACTCGGAACGCCAAATGGGGTCCCGGTCATAAGACTCCGTCGAGCTGCTGGAAAACCAACGGTGCCACCTCCGATAAGCGTGTTTGCGGCCATGTTCGGCACACCGGCACTTGAGTTCTGCAGTTGTGCACTCAATAGGCCTGAATTGATTGCGAATGCCGGCACATTGGCGCTGGTATCGGACTTGGGCCCAGTTTTTGAGCCGGAACCAGGAGAAGGTTGTGCACATAACTCCTTATTTAAATTATCAAGATCTATCTGATTGGCAACTATCGATGAGTTCCCATCGTTAACTTTGTTGCTCAATCTGTCTGGCGACTGTAAGTGTGCACTTTCCTTGACTGTTTGTATAAAACACACAAAATAGTATTTTTCGTGTTACAGTAAACAATTCAGTAAAATTTATAGTCCTTACAAGATGTATCAATTTAAAAAATATTTGTTAATATTTTGGTCCATAACAGAACTTTGTTAAACTCATCAGTGCAATAATTTGCATTCAACAAGAAGCAATTTCCAGAAATCTGTCAAATTAAGCTAATATCTGCCTAACTAATTGATTGTGGAGGCTTGTTTATTGAATAACACATTTATAAGCAAATAAAGTTTTCGTTAGCTCTGCTAAATCAGTGGTTTCTATCGACAGATTTAACTAAAAAACGAATTGATTTATTTTTAGTTTGTGGTAAAAAAGATAATGCTCAAGGTCTAATATATATATATATATATATATATATATATATATATATATATATATATATATATATGAATAAATGTCTCCTGAAATAAATAACTTATTGTCGATGAAGAACATCGATATTGTTCATCATATGGCAATATGTTTGAAAGAGAATTAGAAAGTATGCGAATTCACAAACTTTGTCCTGAAGGGGGTAGATATATGCATGCATACATGCAAAGACACATAAATGTATAGGCACATATATACATGCATACATACTTGCATACATACATACATACATACACACACATTCACACACACATACATACATCCATACATACATACATACATACATACATACATACATACATACATACATACATACATACATACATACATACATACATACATACATACATACATACATACATACATACATACATACATACATACATGCATACATACATACATACATACATACATACATACATACATACATACATACATACATACATACATACATACATACATATACATACATACATACATACATACATACATACATACATACATACATACATACATACATACATACATACATACATACATACATACGTAGATCTAGATCTCCTGTATAGTGAGTTACAGAAGAGTATATTTCTATACGGAAGAATCAAATACAGCTTGCCACTAGATTGAAACAGATTTTCGACTATTTAAATGCCTCTGCATTAGTGAAGATACGGTGATGCGTGATCAATGTACATATATCGAAACTAACAATAGCAGCCCGCAAAAAGATGATTGACATACGCCTTCTTTGTATGACGAAGAAGGGCACAGAAACAGACTTTACAAAATTACGATTTACAATTTTTAAGTAACACTATAATATTTAAAATGAATACCAATTGTTTTTGACAACATTTGAAACCAGGTTCGAAAAATATTGTGCAATATTTCATTTTGTAAAAATTACAAACACAAAGCAACTTTAAGCTGATATCTGCAAGGTATGCTATACTTTTCCCCTTTAATAGTTACATTGTCAATTGATGTACGTAATGTTACATTAAAATTTAACGATACGATTTTAAATGAGATAACTTAGTAATGGTACCTGATCAATGCACCGAATGGAGAACATTTTCCACCGATTCATTATTTTTTATGCAGATACCTTATTATTAGCAGAGATAACTATCCTGCTTAGATAATGTGCATTTTTGTTAGTTGATATATTTAAAATTTCAAGTTATCCAACGTTTTTCAATTTAATGTAATGTCTGATCATGTAGGATTCTGCTATTACGGGCTTCATTTGAACACAGGTGCTTTTTTCCACGCGATCGTTAGCCGAAAAGCCCGACTTAGTAATTTTATTAGATTTAAATACCCAAACACGACACCAACGACCACTTGAATCATGCCAGGCCATGTGAAGAGAGGAGAACTATTATAATCAAGGTTGCGATTATGATATAAGCACCTGACCCATTAAGTACATACATTTTGTTAGTATAAACAAAGAATTGTATAGTGTAGAAGGACAATTCATCCAGTAGTCCAGTTTCGTCCTTATTGGGAACTCACCATGTACTGGACAGAATTTTCCGCGGACAGGGCTCGAACCTGGGCACGTTTGCTTCGGAATCTGTTGCTCTAACCACTGAGCCACCCTGCCGAAGGTTCGAGCCATGTCCGCGGCAAATTCTGGCCAGTACATGGTGAGTTTCCAATAAGGACGAAACTGGTTTACTGGATGAATTGCCTTTTCTACACTAAACAATTATTAGTTTATACTGACATATATAAGGAATTAATGGGTCAGGTGCTTATATCAAGATCGTAACCTTGATTATAATAACTGTTATCACCGCTGTTCGTTTAATATTATAAAAGGGAGGACAATGTTTATAAAATATGGCGATAAGCATCCTCGTAAGGCCCTACTTGACAACACGCAATCAAACTCACACACAAGATTCTAGTATACAAGACAAAGGGTTAACGTAGTGTTCAACAACAGATTGACTAGCTTCAACAAATTCGAATTGTACGCGAGCTAATTTGCTCATTTTTGGAATGAGAGTACAAATTAAACATACAAAAATACTCCGATTTATGTTAGCAGTAAGCGGACTAATGCATCACTTTGTTTATCCACTGCTCTTAAAATCAAGTTTGCGAGCCTGAAATAAACACCAAACCAGTACGATAGACACGATATTTGGTTAAAATTTTGAGCAAGTGTAAGCTATGGGTCAATCAAAGAAATCTTACAAGGTCGGTGTGTGTTCTAGAATTGAACAGATTAAGGAAAACTTAGCAGTGTTGAACACAAGAATCGGGTGTGCTTCGTGTATATTGGATGAGATATTTTTGTCCGAATGCGACTTGTGATATTTTTTCCAGCTAGTTTGAAGATAGACAACAAAAAAATGTTGATGAAATTATTTTGTGATTTAATAACGACTGATATTAATAAACGTGTGCTTAACCTATGATAAATACAAATGGATAGGCTAACAATGGAAGCACTACTGAAGCCCGAGGTTATGGAAATCATCCTTCAGAAAAAAGCAATAATAATTTCGAGGCAGAATTTTCATTGACATTTGAACAAACAGCTGATTTGGAACCTAAAATAATTGGTTTAGAGCTACATTAGTTGATCAGGCATCACATCTGAAATCGTTCAAATAAATTATACACTGTTCGCGGTAGTTTTTCAAGAATTGACAGATTGGTCAGTCTAGATTCAAAAGGTGACGAATATATCAAAGTAACAATCTTTCTAATGTCTAATGGTTATTAAAGAAAACTGATTGAATTAATTATTAAAAATGTTAATCAAAAGAAGCATACGTAATTAGAACCAGAAAAGAAAGCAGTTTACATGAACATCACATTTAAGGCGGAAACAGTTTCCCGTATAGAACAGAACTAAGTTTATTCGGCATTAACGCGTAAATTTAAGGCAGCTAAACTATGGGTGTTATTAAAAGTAACATATTTGCCGTTAACAACGTACACACGCAAGTTTTCTATCAACTTATGTAGGCTGATCGACCGGACGATGAATTACTTGAATGAAAGAACATTGCAATATAAACGCCTAATTCAAATCAAATGGTGAATTCACGTCTGCAATTGCGAAAAAATTCACTGAAACCCCGAAAATATGTTCTCCAGACATTTCATTTAAGATAATCAATAATTGCAATAACAGAAATGAGTTAGCCGCATATGCTACATTGTGGATAAAAACTGTAACCTGATTTATGCAAACAGAAAAAACATGATCGGAAATAGAGCTTGAACTGGAAATGCTACACACAATTGATTGATCTTTCCGTTATTTTATACTCTTTCCACGTTTAAATTTTATTTTTTTCTACCTTTCAATAAATATGTGTTCATATGAGAAAGAAACGGTCTGATAAAATTTATTTTTGGTTTTGCGCATGGAAATGGCACTATATATATATATATATATATATATATATATATATATATATATATATATATATATATATATAATAAAAGTCAAAAAACAGAAAGTTAAAAGGGAAGTGTAAAATATGGGATCGATCAGTCACATGCTTACATCACACCAATATCTAGATCAATTCCCGAATAACTCACTATATATGATATGCACTATACTTGTGAACATCAGAGATGGCTAAATTTCATCTAAATTGAGAATAAAAACCATGATGAACACTTCCAACTCCATCAAAGCTTTAGACTCTGGTCAAAATTGAAATGAGTTAACATATTTCTTTTATAATCATTACCCTTTTCAATGGAAAACATAATAGGTATATATTCTTTATTGCGAAGAACAACTATAGATGCAATTATGTGTAAGCAATGGTGAAATTTATCTTTTCGCCAAAACCATGCTGTTGATATAGTGCATACTATATATAGGGAGTTGGCTTTAAAGTCGTAATGTCGAAGAGTTTATATTTAGTTAAATACATTACTGCCAGAATACTCATTCGTAAAGATGGTGTCTTCCACCTGTCCACATCTCTTCACAAAATATATGGTAAGTATAGGACGTAGTACCGGTTCCTATTGACGATCGCCGGTAAGCACGAAATTATGTGTACGTGAGATTAAATTCTTTCGTTCATGCTGACTTTGGTTTATTCTTCTGGTCCTATTTGAACTAATTTGTTATTAGGTACGCAACATCTATTGCACAATTACATAATTATTACATCTACGCATCAAACGATGCACAGCTATTATATATTTAATAGAATAATGCAGCTTTCATCGGTAGTAGTCTCGAATGTCTAATTTTGCCATCCATATATTTGGAATGCGGATCGATCCCCTAGTCAGTTTGCTGTCGTACTCTGATGATGATCACGGAAGGTCGAAACGCGTCAGTGCGTGCGGCTGTCGGTAGTGTTGTTATGTTGTTCGACAACTGGTTAAATAAAAGGGGAAAGGTGTTTATATCAAGCTCGCAAACTTTATTTAAAGAATTTTTATTACCACCCCAGCCAAAAATGATTGTTCGAATAAACTACTGATTAATTTAGACTCAGACTAACAATGCAACCTCTTATTTTTATGATTTTACTATTGAAGCTGATGCTGTTGTAGATAAATATATATATATATATATATATATATATATATATATATATATATAAAGGAGTGATTCTCATTGCACATCAAATTAAAACTTGAGATATGGTAAACCTAGTAGCGTTAAATTGTGGACAAGTCCGTTTTTTGCCTTTTGGCTATTTTAAGTTAAAATGGATGTAAAATCAGCTATTCATATTCCATCATTTTTATTATTATTAACGCCAGAAACTAAATAACTAGAAAAGCGATAGGAATAACAACCTACAGAACCAGTACCTTACCAGAACATATTGGAACAACTCAGGACCATGAGGCAAAAGCACATTAAACAAAAAATTCAAAAACTGATATATTTCGCAAATGAACAAATTAATCCATTACATATAATAAATACGTTTGACACGCCAGAAACTTTACCTGGTGACTGACTTAATTTAGGTAGTTGATAATGAGCACCGTCTTCTGTTAACCGGATCTGATCACGAACCGATGGCATCTGAAAATGAATCAATTAAAGTATTTTACAAAATAGCACTAAATATAAAGGCAGTAGCGATATGACATATCGGATTAAAAGAGTTGCCGACCACATATTCTGAGATGAATAAGTGATCAAACTGAGTTGTAGATATTAAAATATAAAAGTCACGGTTTCGCATCTAGATTTGTTTGTTAGCCATGCTTAAGACGGCGTATTCGACCAAATTAAAATAGTATCGAAACCAATGTTTTAACAGTCGAACTACACATTGAACGTTAAATTTTACGATTTACGACAATCGTTATAGAATTATTAAGTCACATTATTGCGACTTGTAGGTTAATGATGTTTATTCAATCGGCTGAAAAAAATAACTCATTGTTACAAAGCCAAATAGTTATTTAGTATACAATTAATAAATTAGTGTCTTTTAAATAATATTCTGTAAATGAATTTTTTACTACCAAATAACAAAGCCGATACAGAAGGCAATAAATCGGACTCGGCGTGTAAGGTAAAAATTATGATTGAATCAACGCGAAAGATCATGTTGCTTTGCTCAGTTGCAAAGCTAAATAAGAAGTTGCATTAATGATACTTGAAATTCGGCTTAGTCTGTGCAGGAGACGCAATCATTAAGAAAAAGGAGACTTTTTAGATGAAATATTAACTTCTAACTCGCAGCTTAAAAATAAATGATCAAACAGCTTGACGGCAGCTTTTAGTCTAATAAATAGCGCATTTACGACTATAGCCGGTGGTAAAGAGAAAAAAGTGTTCCGTTGATGAAATAAAACCAAGGTGTTCCATTAGATGTCGCCGATGGTTGGCATCTTTTGTCCTACAAATACGCACTATATGCAAAGAAAGCGTATCCATAAGTACCGAAACATTGCCACTTTTGTTGGTCCTCCGGTGGTACAGTGGAAAAGCCCTACATTTTACCTGCATGCGCTTATGTACGCACTGTTATGTAATTAAGAATTAATTAAATAAAATTTGCAGACTTCAAATAGTCATCAATCCAACTGCCTAAATGAAACACGTGGCCTACTTATGACAGGTCTAGATGAAAGCATTTGAAACACCTTCCAAAGCACACATGCTTGATTAAACTCGAGGTAAAATCGAGAGGCATAGGCCAGTATTCAAGCTGCTCAACGGGAGCAATGTAAGACTGAATAAAAGCTTTATGTTGGAGATAATTAATTTAAGCAAGGATTCTATAAAGTGCAAATGATAAATTTAATATTGTCACGTGCTTGAACGCTAAAATACAATTGACTTCATCAAGTCGTTGAAATTTTTACTTTGTTTCTCATTATATATATATATATATATATATATATATGCTATATATATATATATATGCGCGGTATATTTGCTTGTCGTACCCGTTATGAGCAATCTGAACTTTAAAATGGACTGGTTTTTATCTCAATTCCGCAAACATAAATAATAAACTTACCGCCTTCCGACTGGTCGTTGACGGTACCACGTTTGTTCGGAAGCATGAATACGAAATTGGGCGTAAATACACACAGCCGAGCAGCACAACACAAATACAACCAACACCAAAATGTGCAACAACTGTATACAAATCTAGCAACCAGAAGTCATATAAAACGAAAATACGACAGCAAACAACTTCAAAAGTATACCATTTTTTAATGATACTTCTGTTAAGCCTTCCCTAAGTTCTCTTCATCCGAGTTGCGCTTCTTCTAGTCTAAGAACACAAAATCCCCGGCACAAACTGACAGTGTCAGCATAAGAATTCGTTCGTCAATTTATTATGTTGTGTGAGTGGATCGGACTGAGCTAACCAGCAGTGTTAAATGAAATTTCATTACAATCAAGGTATTTAAACGTTGCCATCAAATAATTTTAGGGATAAGAAACTATATTGAACACGATGAACCATGAATTTACGTTGCAACTGTCTTTGAAAAATCAAAATCAACCGGAATTCGGAAGAATTTATACACTCTCCATCCAAACCACTCTTACACCTGGTCGATATAACAAAAACCAAATAAACTTCTATTAATTCATTTGGAATGACTCTGTATAATCAACGCGTAATTATGATTTTTTGGTAGTTAAGCGCCATAAGATATTTAATCAATGAGATCATGAAGAAATTCAGTTTATTCTATTCTATTTGAGTGTCTTCTTTCAACTAAATACTATTCAGTTTATTACTGTAGGCAATAATGGGCATAATTTAAAATGACCAGTTAGAAGATAACACAGAAAGTGATACCCACGAAGATCTACCTGAAGACAATACACCAAAAATGTTTTTGCAAAACTAAAACTTGCATAGAGAGCGTTGCCTCCGTAGTCTAAAGAATGGGTTATATGACTCTCAACTAGACGCTCCTTGGTTCCAATCGACCGGAAAAATCTAGCTAATAAAAATGAGAGCCAAATATAAACTAAACCAGTAAGTAAAAAGCCAACAAATTCTGGAATCATTAATCTAATTTTCACTGTTTACAATCATAGTTCTATGTCGTTTCTTTAGTCATGCATGAAACCGAGAAAGAAAACAAAGCAGCTAACTGAACATATTTCAGCAATGACTGTCTTAGACATGTCGTAATATATATATATATATATATATATATATATATATATACTGTCAGTATAAACTCAACATTGCTTAAGATAGCAAACGCAATTCATCGTACCATAATTTGCTGCAATCAGGGCTCGAACAGGAGCATACCGGTTTTGGAGTCTTGCACTCATTCCACCGCATCATCCCTTCTGCACACGACACGCAATTTACAGTCAGATGCCAACTTAATTTTTTTGGTTTACCCTTCTATTAGTTTGAGCCTAGTTGTTGGTGTATTAAAGAAAATTTTGTAGTGTGTAGCATGGGTGGCAAGAAGACACGAGTACAAGAGTCCGAAAGCATAGCTCCCCAGTTTGAGCTCCGGTTGCAGAAAATTCGGACAAGTAATTGACAAGTTCCAATAAGGTCTAACCGCTGTACTCAATGAATTGCCTTTGCTACCTAACGCAATATTTAGTATATACTAACAACACACGTATCATCAGAGCTTTGCCATAAAATCTCAAACATACACACACACATATATAAATATATATATACCCGGTATAAATTAAATAATATATCAGGTAGCAAAGAAAATTAGGCCAGTAAATCAGTTTCGTTCTTACGGGGAACTCTTCAAGTACCGTCCAGATTTTTTCGCGTGCGGAACTCGAAGCGGGGCATATTTGCTTCAGAATCTGAGACTTACTTCATTGTACATCCAGTTCCACAAGCTATACACAGTTTTAAGCATATATTAACTTACCATTATGGCCAGCCATACCTTCAGGTGGACCTATATATATATATATATATATATATATATATATATATATATATATATATATATATATATATAAGAATAAGAATGTATCTATGGAATAACATTTGTTGATTAAAGTTTTCATTAGTATCTATATATCAAATGTTTGATTCAAAGAGTATTTATTCATCTTCATCAAGATAACGACCCCTGTTGTTCTCTAGTTTTGTTTTATGTGTTTTAGACGACCTTTGCGTAACGTCATTTGGTGTGTCAGTCGCTTGCCCGACGTTACGCAAAAGGAAGTGGTCTAAATTAAACAAAGCAAAGGCCCAACCAGCAAAACAAAGCAATAACGAAGAGGAGAATACGCAACAATGTAACAGTGAGATTGGATGAATCAAAATATACTAACGAATCCAGAACAATGGTATTGTAGATACTGGCAGAAATAAGATTTATTAATAAATGTTATTCCATGGAGTACGTTGTTTTGTTCTTACATTTTAAAAATGGGTGAAATTAGAACTATCATATATATATATATATATATATATATATCAGTTGTGTAGTATTTTTAAGAAAGGATATCTTTAACATTTTAACGCTTCACTCTGCATGGAATTTTCCAAAACTAACAAGCAATTTAGATAATTTAAAGGATTGTTGCGATTTGTGTTTACAGTTGAACATTTATTTCAAGTTAATATAGCAGCCACAGTCATTATGTAAATCATCTGGAAAATTAATCTCACTACTTACCAAAAATATAAAGCTGAAAAACAGAAGCAGTACGCAAATTATGTTATTTTATGTTAGATACTTCCGTGTATTTGGCTGGACTTGATTTGTGCGAGATCCGCTAGATTTAAACAAACCCATTGTATTTAGCCAGTCTTCGAACAACATAACAAAACTACCGCCAGCCGCAACGCACTGACGCGTTTCGACCTTCCAAGTTCAATGTATGCGAGACTGCTAGAGGTGAGAGCCGCATATCTAAATTTGATTTCCATATATATAGTCAATGCGGTTTGATCCTCGATAGTCAGTTTGTTGTCGTACTCTGATGATGATCAAGGAAGGTCGAAACGCGTCAGTGCGTTGCGGCTGGCGGTAGTTTTGTTATGTTGTTCGAAGACTGGCTAAATACAATGGGTTTGGTGTTTACTTCAAGCTCGCAAACTTGATTTAAAGCATTGTTACCACCACCCGCGCAATCAATTATTGTTAGATTTAACCAAAACAAATCTAATCATTATACTGCGCCTAAAAGAATGGAAAAATGCGAAACTGGATTATACAAAATTACCTTTATCTGTTTTGTGACTAATACAGGCCGGATACCGATTTTCGTTGTTGCTACCGCGCCATTTATAGAGATTGAAACTCAGTTGCTCCTTATAATTGTGTACGCGCAGCATTTTTGCGCGAAAATTTTATATAAGATTTAATATCAAGACCAGACTATTTTGACTTAGAAGAATGTTTAACAACAACGAAATAGTAATGATTCTAATGTTGTCAACTGTGTTCGAATAGGAATAATTGCTAGATACTAGATAAACAGAGTTATCTTTGTTAAGCCTGTGCTGAAATTTCCAGTTTGTGCTACGTAAACTATCCTTGTATAGCTGTATATCAGACAGCTTAAGAGGTTGGTATTCTCGATGCCGTTTTCTTTTGCGGGACAATTGATAGCACTCGTAGGTCGGTAAAATCTTGAATCCTTTACATTTCCAGGTGCACAGATTTTTTCCCTTTATTGATGGGTTCTCACTTGTCCCTTTATTTTGAAGCCATCCATCAGCTGCTTGTCGGTAAATGGCGTTGGAACAAGATTTTCTACTTTTTTCCCGAATTTTCAGGACTTCATTTCCATCAATCGAAGACAAAAATCGGTGTACCTGGAAATATAAAAGATTCAAGATTTTACCGACCTACGAGGGCTATCAATTTTCCCGCGCAAGAAAACGGCAGCGAAAATTCAAACAAGAAGGACAGCACTGAGCAATTTACATCGACATTATAGCTTAATTGGTTGTTTTACTATAATCTGTTAACTGTTGTTGCAAAAAATTATTGAAATATGAAGTTTGTATTGGAAAAATTTAATCATCAACATTAGATAATACAATAAAAAGTAAATAAATTATAACCAATTGAAATGGCATTCTAATGCAAACACAACACATTTATAGGATATTCAAATTAACAATGAACCTTATACATAAATTAATGCGTATATGCATGCATGCAAAAACACACAAAAACATTTATGAAAATTTGAATTTTTCATACAGTCGATTTCAGAAGAATCTACGCCAATAAGGCAAAATGGAACAAGCCTTTCACTTGAAACCTGTTTTTATTCAAGATTTTCAGAGTTTTTCGCTTATTCAAATACTTTTCGTTTAGAGAATTTACGGTATGGTACAATTCTTGGCAGTCATATGCAATCAAACGTAACAAATGTGCACAACTTATAACGACTACTCAATAACTACGTTACTTACATTGAATTTATCAAATTGATCATTGGTTTCGGTGGCAGGAATAGTCTGGCCAGCGCGGGAGGTACCACTATGCACGATTGCATCACTTTCATTCTGTTCAGCAACGTTTTGACCCATCATTTCCCCGCCGGGAATGGAGGAAACAGCTGAAGATCGCCCAGTGTCTGTGAAAAAGCAGTCGAATTTTATAAAAATGTAAAATATATAAACGATAACAATTATTACAAATGGTAAAGTAAAGTAATCAGATTTGAAAGTGAATGCTATCATTGAGACCTCGTTATATTTTATTGTTTCAATGCTTTCCCATGTATGCCTAATATTGATCCATTTTGACATTATACAACAATAATAAAAAAATAAAATAAATAACATCACATAGACCTACAGCTAATTTGGTTAAACGAACATTGGTTGCGCAGGCGGTGATAACAATTATTTAAATCGATATTGCGATAATGTTATAAACACCAATCACATTATGTAAATCCATAGGTCTGTATAAACTAGGCGTTAGATAAAATATAAAAGGCAATCTAACCAGTAGACCGATTTCGTCATTATTGAGAACACTTTATGTACAACCCAGAATTTTACCGCGTTCAGATTCGGACATTGTCCGCTGTAAAATTCTCAGCAGAACTTGAAGTGTTCGCAATAAGGACAAAACTGGTCTATTGGATGAACTGCACTTTCTAAATTATACAATGCTTAATTTAAAATGATATATATATATATATATATATATATATATATATATATATATATATATATATATATATAAACCACTGGTTTTGTGATAATTACTAGATCGCGACCTTGATTTAAATAAGCTGACTTAGATTCCACCATATATTTGTGACATAGTGTGTTTAAACTGACAGTATAGGGTAACCTGATAGTTATCAAGAAATATCAGGTTTAGCAAACGGCCGCGAAAATGTGTAAACCTCAATAAGAAAAATATTTAGGTTAATTGGGACAAGTTCCAAAGTGAGCTAGCAAACCATAAAAACGCTTGAAACAGCTTAATCTAACTTTACGTTCACTTCTTAGCGAGAAAGTTAATACTTACGCTACTATCTAAACGTTTTACCCACAGGAGTAGTGTTTGACAACATTAAATGTTGTTCGACGACTGGTTAAATACAATGGGATTGGTGTTTACTTCAAGCTCGCAAACTTGATTTTAAAAATCGTTACCACCATCCGCGCAATCAATTATTGTTTAATTTTATTGTCTATATATATATGTGTGTGGCGTAAGCTAAAAGCATCTAATAATCGTGACTGCATAGAAACTGTACAGCTGACATTTCCAGTCACATACAATATATGCAAGACTACTAGAGGTGAGAGTCGCATATCTAATTTTGCTATCCATATAAATGGAATGCGGTTTAATCCTCGCTAGTCAGTTTGCCGTCGTACTCTGATGATGATCATGGAAGGTTGAAACGCGTCAGTACGTTGCGACTGGCGGTAGTTTTGTAATGTTTTTCGACGACTGGTTAAATACAATGGAATTGGTGTTTACTTCAAGCTCGCAAACTTGACTTAAAGAATTGCTACCACCATCCGCGCAATCAATTATTGTTTAAATATACCGATCTATAGTTTAATAGATTTTTCGATGGAGTTTGTTGCAGCTTCTATTTCTTATATTAGCTGAAGTTAATAAGCAATTGCTCTTAGTATATATTGTGAAATTGAAATTTAAAAAATGCTAAACTGAGCTATAATCGGCTGCGCAAATGATGATTAAAATTATTTCAATACATTATGCCTACTTTTGAAACAATTTTTACTTTCCCACCCATTGAATTTCCTATGTATGATTTCATTTCTGACAATTTTTCGGCTTTGCATCGAAATTGGTTAGTTCTTTTATTCCCGTGATAATATAACATTCAATTTCTTCTCGATAATTTGTGTGCCGATCCCATTTATCCTTTATCACAGCAAATATTCTTAAATGTATCTTAATTCTGCTTGTTTAATGAAGTATTAGAGACGCGCATGAACTACCAAAGGCATAAGCATCTGCTCAATGGCATAATACAATTACTAATACTATTGCTACTTCTTATGCAGCTACTGCTACAGCAACCACTACCACTACTGCTACTACCGATGTTGCTACTTCTACATCTAGCAATACTACTACCACTTGTAATGCTACCGCTATTACTTCTAATACTACATTATAATAGTGATCAGTTATTCTTACTTCTACAGGAGATGTGTCTACGCGTGTAAGATTAATTCCTTTACGATACATATATTTTGCATGTAATTCCCTGAAAGGAGATTGACAGAGAAGGAACTATACTTGAACTGATTAACATGAAACTGACGGTAGATGTACTATGTTCTGTGAAAGAATAAAGGTCACAACTGTGTAGAAACAGTGCAGCTGACAGACCAGGCAGATAGACTTCAGGTGAGACTACTAGGGATTCGAGCCACATTTACGATCTCCGATGCGTTAAATATATAACAATTCCGATTTAATACTTGCCTGTTATTCAATATTCTGTCATGTTCTAACGATGATCATGGAAGGTCGAAACGCGTCAGTATGTGCGACTGACGGTAGTCTTTCTATCGTGCGATAGATTACAAGTTGGTCCCATTTTTTATTGCAAGTGCAAAAAGTTAAGTTTTAATTGACAACTGTTTGATGCGTAACACAGTGGAATAACAATAGTTTGTATAAATCGGATAAAGCATCAGCAATGTGACCATAAGGCATAACAGGAAGACAATACCTTGACACGCTTAAATCGTGATTTTTCCCGAATAACGTTTCAAAGAAAATGAAAACCAAATTCTTTATCTTTCATACATTATGAGAAGCAGGGGAAACGCCGATTCAGAATTTTATTTTCATACCACATTCGTGACTTAAATACTTTTTATTTCCTCCCAAATATCACATCATTGCCAATTCAAGAAAAAGAAAACTTCCAAGGCTTATACTCATCAATGTAAGTCGGGACTTTGACAAGGATGTAACGCATAAGTGAGGATGTCGACTGCAGATGGATCGTCTGATCTATTGCACGCGGAAATTTTATTTAGGTGATTAAGCACTATTTAATTCAGTCAAGACAAAAAAACTAACTTTACATAAGGTATTGATTTGAAAAAATCTCACCAAATTGTAGAACGAATGCGTGCAATCCAAACAGAAAGAAACTGGAAATTTTAAAGATTTTACATGGTTATATGCAAAATTGTAATAAAACTCATCAACGAGAAATTAATATCCATGTCGATCTGTGATCGTAAATTACATTTGATTTTTGAATGGTCAATTGCAAAAAGATATCGAAATCAACACTGCGTGCAAAATATGGATCATTTTAATCTTAAGTCTTGAAAACTAACCGGAAATAGAGTCGACTATCCACCGTCATTAGCGTCAAAAATTTTCAATATATTGAGCATTGGTATGGCCTTCTATTTATAGTGTAAAATAGAGCATAAATACAAGCTGAGGTGAAACGGTATCTATTTGTTATAGAAATATACAAAAACATGTATAAAAACAAGAATCTGACAACTTCACTGAAGGCAATACAATTTAACAATAATTGATTGCGCGGGTGGTGGTAACAATTGTTATGAGTTAAAAACACATCCATTGACACCAGTCAGTCGAACAATATACGTAACGCTCGACGCGACTTCTGATCATCATCAAAAGTACGACGACAGTTCATCGAGGACAAACCGCATTATATAGAAATCGCCTTGATATGTGGTTCTAGAAGTCTCGCATACATTGAGCTTGACTTGCAGTCAAGTTCAATGTATGCGAGATTGCTAGAGGTGAGAGCCGCATATCTAAATTTGATTTCCATATATATTCAATGCGGTTTGATCCTCGATAGTTAGTTTGCCGTCGTACTCTGATGATGATCATGGAAGGTCGAAACGCGTCAGTGCGTTGAGGCTGGCGGTAGTTTTGTTATGTTGTTCGACGACTGGTTAAATACAATGGGATTGGTGTTTACTTCAAGCTCGCAAACTTGATTTAAAGAATTGTTGCCACCACCCGCGCAAACAATTATTGTTAAATTGTATTGCCTATATATGTATATGTGGCGAAAGCTACAAACAGTTAATGTTCGTGATTGCATAGAAATTGTGCAGCCGACATTTCCAGTCAAGTTCAATGTATGCGAGACTGCTAGATGTGCGAGCCGCATATCCAAATTTGATTTCCATATATATTCAATGCGGTTTGATCCTCGATAGTCAGTTTGCCGTCGTACTCTGATGATGATCATGGAAGGTCGAATCGCGTCAGTGCGTTGCAGCTGGCGGTAGTTTTGTTATGTTGTTCGATGACTGGTTAAATACAATGGGATTGGTGTTTACTTCAAGTACGCAAACTTGATTTAAAGAATTGTTACCACCACCCGCGCAATCAATTATTGTTTAAACTGTATTGCCTATATATGTATATGTGGCGAAAGCTGCAAACAGTTAATGTTCGTGACTGCATAGAAATTATGCAGCCGGCATTTCCAGTCACGTTCAATGTATGCAAGACTGCTAGAGGTGAGAGCCGCATATCTAAATTTAATTTCCATATATATTCAATGCGGTTTGATCCTCGATAGTCAGTTTGCCGTCGTACCCTGATGATGATCATGGAAGGTCGAAACGCGTCAGTGCGTTGCGGCTGGCGGTAGTTTTGTTATGTTGTTCGACGACTGGTTAAATACAATGGGTTTGGTGTTTACTTTTAGCTCGCAAACTTGATTTAAAGCATTGTTACCACCACCCGCGCAATCAATTATTGTTAAATTGTATTGTCCATATATGTATATGTGGCGAAAGCTGCAAACAGTTAATGTTCGTGACTGCATAGAAATTGTGCAGCCGACATTTCCAGTCAAGTTCAATGTATGCAAGACTGCTAGAGGTGAGAGCCGCATATCTAAATTTGATTTCCATATATATTCAATGTGGTTTGATCCTCGATAGTCAGTTTTCCGTCGTATTCTGATGATGATCAAGGAAGGTCGAAACGCGTCAGTGCGTTGCGGCTGGCGGTAGTTTTGTTAAGTTGTTCGAAGACTGGTTAAATACAATGGGTTTGTGTTTACTTCAAGCTCGCAAACTTGATTTAAATAATTGTTACCACCACCCGCGCAATCAATTATTGTTTTATTGTATTGCCTATATGTTTATATGTGGCGAAAGCTGCAAACAGTTAATGTTCGTGACTGCATAGAAATTGTGCAGTCGACATTTCCAGTCAAGTTCAATGTATGCAAGACTGCTAGAGGTGAGAGCCGCATATCTAAATTCGATTTCCATATATATTCAATGCGGTTTGATCCTCGATAGTCAGTTTGCCGTCGTACTCTGATGATGATCATGGAAGGTCGAAACGCGTCAGTGCGTTGCGTCTGACGGTAGTTTTGTTATGTTGTTCGACGATTGGTTAAATACAATGGGATTGGTGTTTACTTCAAGTTCGCAAACTTGATTTAAAGAATTGTTACCACCACCCGCGCAATCAATTATTGTTAAATTGTATTGCCTATATATGTATATGTGGCGAAAGCTACAAACAGTTAATGTTCGTGACTGCATAGAAATTGTGCAGCCGACATTTCCAGTCAAGTTCTATGAGCGAGACTGCTAGAGGTGAGAGCCGCATATCTAAATTTGACTTTCCACATATAGTCAATGCGGTTTGATCCTCGATAGTCAGTTTGCCGTCGTACTCTGATGATGATCAAGGAAGGTCGAAACGCGCAGTGCGTTGCGCTGGCTGTAGTTTTGTTATGTTGTTCGACGATTGGTTAAATACAATGGGATTGGTGTTTACTTCAAGTTCGCAAACTTAATTTAAAGAACTTCACTGAAGGTTACACAATAGCCTGTAGAAATATAAACGAATAAACAGGGCTATTCCATCTATCATTGACGGAAACTGTGAATTCACTTGGTGTTACTAACGTTAAAAAGATAGGTATTTACTCACTAACTTGCTAAATAATGAACTGTAAAATACAAAGTTTACCATGAAAATTTTGCATATTTTCGTTAAAAATATCCGTAAAAAAATGTACCACACTGTTGGGTATTTAGGCATGCTAAATAACAGTAATATGTAAAAGTGCAAGGTATGCGAGACTATTAGGGAGGAAAGCTCATTTTCTGATTTTCCATACTTCAGATATATTCTTGCGGTTTGATTGTCGCTAGTCACTCTACCGCTGTGCTAAGATGATAATCATAGAAGGCAAAAACATTTCAATACAGGCGACTGTCGGAAGGTTTACTTTATGTAAAAGTGGCTAAATAAAATTGAATTAGTGCTTATCTCATATCCGCAAACTTGTTTTGAATAATTTTTATTACCCATCAATGAGTGCTCAAATTGGACAAGAAATTACTTAGGAAAATAATGCACAAGGAATACTGAAAACGCGTGGTATTAAGAGGAAATTAAGATGCTAATGTCTATGAGGCAATTAATGGTAATATGAGCAGAAAATTTAGTTCCTACCTTTATTCCAGCAATATAATTTTTATTTACTACAAAAAGTGCCTACATATGTGGTTACCTTGAGCATACGCCGACGACGCCGTTGAGCCATGACCTCCAGTAGTCGTGGTCGCGTATGCAGCTGATGTGGAACCAGCCTGGGGACTCCAATTTAACTGATAATAATTGTACGATGCACTGTGGTTTGCCAGTCGACTCGCCAAACCAGTACCGCTGGTTTCGCTATCAAAATGGAAATAAAGAAATGATATCATCCACATGTTATCCAGAACTTCGAAAGCATCCCAGTTGATTTAACTTAAGAATTAGATATACTTTAATAGATAAGGAACTTCATGAAATAAGATTTATTTTAAAGATCCTACTAGAGGTCGGTTAGTGCCTGGTAGGCCCCTCTGTTCTCACGGTATTTGCATTTAAAACGGTGCTCACATGCACGATATCTAGGAATAATTAGAAGGTAAGTGATTGGCGACGCTACCTCTTTTGTACTGGAAAAAAAACATGCTAAAATCAGCATGGTCAACTTACAACAGTCACTGCTGGCCTTATGTGTCATCATCTGTAGCTGTAGTCAATAGAGTGCCAAATAGCATCTTGAGCGCAATGAAGGAAAACCTTAAGCAACCTTGAGCTTACCTTCCTTCGATAAAGTCTTTGGACTCGTGTGCTACCTCTACTAATACCAAATCTCTTGAAACGCAACGTCCGTTGAAAAAATGAAGCAATCGTACCCTGGCTCACAGGCTTTGCAAGGAGTTTACTGCCAGCCGCACAGCGAACAAAGAACTACATTAACTTTTAATTCCATTAAGGAGTTATCTTAGTTGAATTTTATGCTCAGAACCGGCGTATAAATAGTGTCTATACGGCAAAGCGAGTACCAATGCCATCGGTTTTGGAAACGCAACCTGTCAACCAATTCCAAAAACACAATCCACCGCATACTACAAACGGCGTGGTTGGCAATAAAGTGACCCATCGAAATTGTTACGATATAGAAATCTAAACTCCTCCTTTTAATGAAGTGTTAGAGATTATCGGTCTCATGAGAGCCAGAATATCTATCAGTCGTAGGCGTCCATTCTGATTTTTATCAAGATCGCTGGAATATAAGTTCAGAAGGATCTGCTCAAGCTCATTATCGCAATCTAGAGAAAGGAATTTATCCAAAAAAGATTGAAATTGCCGTTATGCCCATCCACACAAAGTTGACACTAGCACCGCTGCCAATAATCCCTGCATCAGTTTGCTCCTTACTGCATCGAAGATGTTCACTTTTATAATCCTTGGAAAAATATGCTAAGCGGAAGAGAAGCTAACTAGGCCAGCTCAGGAGGATTCCCACCAGGAGTGAGGAGCGTGGACAAAATTCATGCAATCCGCTGTACGCTTGAGTTGCGCCATAGATAACAGTGGTCCACTATTTTTGCCTTCCTAAACTAATGAGCCGCTTTCTACTGTGTCCCTCGTGTAAGTTTATGGTGAGCCATACTAATTAATGGTGTCAAGGAGGAAATTTTTCGATCACTCGTAGCATGTTATTATGATTCGTCTGCATATACTCTCACAAGTACTGGCTTCGTTGAACCTTTTGCGATTGGCTTCAGTGTTCACCAAGGACGTTCCATTGCTTCCACCAAGTTTAAATATAGTAAAGTAAAGTCACAGCTGAAATCACCACAACACACACTATAGTGGAGATCGGTGATGGCGACCGACTTATTCACGTGGAATGCGCTGATGATGCTTTCTTGATGACAGAAAAGAAAAACGAGCGTAGAAGAGCAATTAATTGTGCTCAAAATGTGTCTATCCGTCACGATGTGAAGCAAAACGCATAAAAACGGTTAGCGTAACCAATGTTAATCCGGAGCCTGAGATAGTCTTAAACAGCGGCCTACTACCAGTCGTCAAGTACTTCGTCTCTCTATGATCTCTGGTCACCCAGGAGGGATCGGCTTCTTCTGAGGTTTCCAGATATATTAGTTTTAAAGTTGCTGCTTTTGGAAAATTTTGTAAAGCACTTTAGAATTATCTGTCTATGTCCAAAAGCACGATGTCCAATGTCTTCAAATCAGTCATACTGTCCATCCAGCTGTATGCCACAGAGACTTGAGAAACTAAACACGTTTGCTGTCTGTGCCCTGACAGCTATGGTTGTCGATGGATTCGTTCGATTTGGTTTAGGTCATTGACAGCTGAGCGTCAGCCGGCATTAATCAAGTGCAAATTCAACGAGCTTACCAGATCTAAACTGCCGTCCTTTGACTTAACATCATTGTCAAACCTAGTTATTGAACGTCAAATGTACTAATTAGATTATTCTTTGAGCAGGAAATTATCACATCCTGCTCGCAGAGTTACCAAAGCAACTGCGGTGGTTGGCAAGAACCACGTGATAGGCAGACCAGCCAGCTCTTAGCCGAAAAATTATTCACGATGTCGATCACTTGATCATGGAGCACCGTAGCCTCATTAACCAAGAGACAATTCAATGGAGACAAACTGTGCGAGACTGTAGGCAAACAGAGTTTAGTGGATATTCCTGGTTAATATTGCCTTATTGGCAATGGCTCCTCTGGATCGCACCGTGCTTCAGATTTAGTTCACCCTTTTTTGTCTATAATTTTATACCTATACGATAGATAATAAAAATAATTTAAAATAAATATTCACCCGTTAAATTGTACCTAAATGAACAATACGAATACCGTTGAAGATACCAACTGCCAGTCAAAGAAGACATACGAAAGTCGGCTTGTTTGCATTGGACAACAAGCCAGATTTGCGTGTCTTGAGAAACACCCCAATTGTAAACTTATAAATTTAATCTTCAAATTATCATAGCTATCATCATAGACAGTACATCAGCAAAAAACTCATGCTTCACTGTTACATAAGAATGAAAAATATGCATAATCGTGTGTAGTCGTACATTCCTATCAGAAGTCGCAAACTCACTCTTATGTGTGTACGTATGTAAGTATTTATGCATGTATGTATATATGTGTGTATCAAAGCATGTATGCATGCATATATATATATATATATATATATATATATATATATATATATATATATGTCCAAACATATGTGTGTACGCATTTATGTATGTGTAATAATTAATCGCCCCATAACAATAAAAAAGAATACAATACTCATTATTAAGACTAATAATACCCTTAGCAGAAATCAAGAAAGGAAGAAGTGTTGGATCGTGTCCAGATGGAAAGACCTATCTGAACAGAGCATAGAGACAAGGCTATAATTTTAGCTAAGAAGCTTTGCATTAGGATCAAATAGACGAAGAGGCTAGCGTTTTAAAGCTAAAGCTCCTTAGCACTCTTAGTAAAACCTAAGCATCCAGAAAAACCATATAAAGCAATATCAAGACAGTAGAAGTGCTAACTGTGGAAAATTTAAGATTAATGATAATGTGGTCGGAGACACAAAAGGTAATAGAGCTGCTTTTCTAATAAGGATTAAAAATATAGCTACTCTGATGATGATCATGGAAGGTCGAATCGCGTCAAGGTGTGCGACAAGCGGTAGTTTAGTTATATTGTTCGATGACAGTTTAAATACAATTGAATTGGTGTTTACGTCAAGCTCATAAACTTTATTTATAGAAACATATAGCTAGTTTTAATCGAAATGTATATTTTCGTTTCTAATGATAGCATTAAGCAACAGTAATCGTAGAATAGGCGTTCAAATCAAAGTAAGAACCAGAACAGCCAATGGAAAGGAATGAAATCCAGAATTAATTCTTATTGAAGCAGATGCTTGGTGCAACTCACATCAACAGCAAATGGATGTAGCTTAACAATGAATTGTGAGTGTACCAAAGCATTCAATTATAAAAACGTTATTATAGCTCCGAGACCAATATCTATGAAACGACGACAAGGAAAATCATTTGAAACATAGCAGAGAAGAAATACAAATCAGAGTCCGCTACACCGTTTTGAAAAAATCGAAATCCTCCTTATCATTACAGTCATCAATACTAAAAGAAATAAAACATTTAATAGTTGACACTTTTGTTAGGTTGAACATCTGAATCATGTAAGATAAATTTATTTTAATTTAAAAGCCTTCGTATTAATAAAATCTTTTACACTTGTAGAAACTTTCATAGTATATGGTTAATCTGAGGAATTTCATTTTTACGAAAATGTTCGTCTACTTAAAGCCTTTAATGCTGAATCATCGGCCAGATTTGACATTAGAAGCGAACTTCCTGAGCATCCTGCGATTTGTTTTGGTATTCGATAACCAAATGTAATTGCTCCTAATTCGATCGACCATTTCGTCGACGCAAATGTTGCTAAGGATTACAACACGATCAGGAATGTAGATCGGATATGTGGTATCTTGCTTGCTAACCTCAAATCCGCTGTCAACGAAATTCTATAAAAGAAAACAAGACGAGCTCCGGACACACACTAGCTTTGCTTCGAGTGTTCATTGGCATGGCCGAAGACTGAATGACACAAGGCTGTCACTATGTTCAGTTTTGATCAAAAGACTAGGATAGGGTTGAACGGAAAACTGCTCCCAGTCTTCAGCAAATCCATAGTCACCTTGCTGAAACCCCACAGATCAGATATAAGCAAAAGGTCCAGTCCTTCATGTTAAGTATACTGTCAACTCTCCTCTATACCAATGAGACACGGAAGATTACTGATAGTAGTTGCACTCGTCTGAAAAGTCTTGTAGGAAAAAAATCATCGCATAGCTTGGATTAGTCCACTGTCATCTGAGCCTTAGTAGGCGTTGATCACCAGCGAAATTTTTCAAGTCGACCAGTTATCTTCGGTTGCTATACGATATGCTATTACCGCTGCACATAGTTAATAAACGCTATTTGCACACCCGACTCGACTGGTTATCCATGTAATTTCAGTGAGTGACTTGGTTCAACAACGAGATAACCTAGCGATTTCACGAACAGGTACTGCAATTTCCGATCACGTCTTACGGTACTCCTCCTTATCAAGATCAATTTATCGGTAAAAAATTTTCAATTTACACGTACTTATACATGTGTGCAATAATTAGTGCGTATGCCGGCATATTTACATTTGTATGTAAGTACGTGTGAGTATGGATGTAGGTATGAATTCAGGTATGAAAATATGTATTTGTGCATGTATGTGTGTATTTAAATACGTGTGTATTTAGATATGAATACATGTATGCATGTAGGTACGTATGAAGGTTGCATGAAGTTATGTATGCATATATATTTATAGATGCATAAATATATGATTTAACACTTGTGTGTGTGCATTTTGGTATGGGTAAAAATTAATCGCCGCGTAACAATAAAAAGTAAATAATACTAATAATAATAATAATAATAATAATAATTTTATCAAAAATCAAAAAAGGAAGAAAACTCATGATTTCGGACGTGTTTGATCGTGTCAAGATGGACAGACCTACCTGAACAGTGCATAAAAACGAGGCCATAAAGATCTCTTCAATAAACATAAAGTAAGCCAAAGAATCGCCAAGGAAATTCGAAATTAGCACAAACTTCCTCAATGTCCCCACTCTGTCGGCTCATAACACAATTACGCCTCGCGGTAAAATTTGTTAACAAAACACAAGACTATCGGAATCTATATTTATAAATATGCAGCAGCAGCAGCATCATTAGAGAGCATGATTCGCTGTCACAGTACGCAGGAATTGCGACTAAGAACCGTGATGGACATTGGAACTGAGCAAATAGAACCCTATGGAAGAACGGGATTTTTGGAACAAGCGCAACTGGTAAAGCCGCAATATTTGCCTAATGATGACCACATGCTGACGAAACCAATACTACTTTTAAGGCCTTTTTAATGTATTCTTTGTTGCGGAGAATCAATATACACACAATTGTTCATTAGGTATTGCGTAAATAGTTAAAAGTTAGTTCAAATAGGACCAGAAGGAAAAACCAAAGTCAGCATGAACGAAAGGTATAATTTCATGCACACATATTTCGTGCTTACTGGCGACTCATCAGTAGTACTTGATATTATGCTCTATACCCGTCGTAAAGTCCATCCCCTCCTCAACGTGGTACGACGGTGTCAACCATGTCTCGATGGCCGATCGTACATGGGCTAACAGGGCTATGGCGGTGGTGTCACCAGGGCGTGGTGGATTTCCGACCGGCAATCGGATCTCCTATAAAATACCACATGAGCCCGACGACGGCACCATGACTCGGCGTGTGTTCCCCGCCACAAAAGGGTTCAACAGCCACAGGATTACATGGACTCCTGGACGGTACCCCGTACTTCCGAATGGCGAATGAGCTCTCAACAGCCACCGGCAACCATGCAACTTACTGCTGCCTTGCAGACTGCGCTTAGATGTGCAAAGGCTAGAGGTGCGTCCTCGATCAAAAAGCCGAGTGGTGAGGGGACACCACTTGTACCAAATTCCCAAGAAACTCCATGAAATGTCACTGGAGCCGGCTTATCCTCCAAAAGGAGTCAGCCGCAGTAAAGTAAAGTAAAGTAAGTACTATACCCAGTTCCTATTTGATCAAAAAGAATGGAACAGTTTGACGGCAAAACCGCCCCACATTTGACAATTGAGGTTAAGGCAACATTTAAGCCAAATTGTCGGTGATAAATAATTAGCAGAGAACAAGATATAAGGCAAAGAGAGATGCTATAAATTCAGCAAAAATTTCGAAGGTCACAAAAGCTACAATAGGTTTGGCGATTATAATATTCATCGCATCACTCACACTACCTGAGTTGCTGATAAAACCACCAAGATAAGTGAACCAGCCAAATACTTCAAACACGATATCTTAGAACAACAGGGTGCAGTGAATGATACATGAACGTCCATTTTTGAAGATATCAATGGCATATCATAGGACTAAATCATAACTGATAATAATCCAAGGTAACCTTGTCAAAAAAACAAAGCAATTTCGTCGACATTGTCAGGATAAGCTTATCTAACCCCGGGAGAATTCCAGTGTCGGAATCCTGAACGGAAGTAAGTATACAGTTTAAAACTATGTCAGACACCGCTGACTGTAGTACTACTGCGAGTAAATACGTTATAGACTGGCGCAACCTTAGTTGTTGGAGTAAGAAGCTCGTATACTATATACCAACTTTCTATGCATACCATTTTGAATAAAATTTCCACTGTTAAAATGCGCTCCACTGAGTTAAATGAACTCTACATATTTAAAAGATGGTTGTTTTTGGATACCAAAATATATACATGATTTAATACAGTGAAAACCGCAATGGTGTTGTATAAAGATTTATTTTGCCACACTTTCTGTGTGGTACCTAGTTAAAGATAGTCATAGCAGCTAGATGCTCTTCTCATAAATCTGTAATTATTTTTGCCTAAACTATAAGTATTATTATTATTATTATTAACAAATTTATTTCTATTTTTGTTATTTTTCTTATGGTTACATGGCAGTGAAATGTTAGTTACTAATCTTTATAATATTTAATGATATTATATATATATATATATATATATATATATATATATATATATATATATATACTTATTAGCCCATAGCCATAGAAATTCCGGTTTTGACGACTCTAGTGGCCTCGCTTTTAATGACCTGATTGGTAACATGAACCTTGCCGCGCCATAAAGGGACAGCCATCATCCCGTTTCATGTGGTTCAGTTTGGTCTAACTGCACTGTAACTTTTTGTTAATGTGTATGACGAATGAGGGCGCGTTCCAGACGTGAAGGGCGTTTCTGGCTGCCGAAGGAAATTCTGGCCACTGGTGATCGCGATAGTGCTCATCAGCTTTGCTTGGCAGACTTTCAGAGAAGGAAACCTAGAATAAAACCATCACTAGGGAATGGGCGACCTAGTGTTCTTTTACAGTCCACAAATAACCATGACAAGTACAACTTACAATAATTACATACCGTATCGGCCGTCGCGCAGTATATAAAGGGTCGCCTTATCTGCTGTCGCGTAGGGTGGATATGAAGAAACAGCTACCGTAGGCAGCTCCAACTCATATCTGACTCTGCGTCCTTTCCTTCCCCTTCCTCTTCTCAATCTTACAATAACACTCTTTAGACTATAAATATGGTTTGGTTTAGACCATAAATACTGAGCCCAATACCAGGTTGCCAAATATCGAAATGGTTCTTGTAGACGATCATTCATTAAACCTAAGTTAGGTTTTAACGTAGGCGCATTTAATGTGCGAACATTAAAACAACTTGGACAGCAAGAATCTCTTGCTCGTACGTTGGATAAATTAGAAATCGACATATGTTGCGTATCTGAAACCAGAATACAGGATCCTACGTGTATTACAGAACTAGTTGCACCATCCCTATCTACGCGTTATTGGCTTCGAACATCTGGTTCCACAGAGTCCTCTCAAGCCGGTAAATGGGGCGTTGGTATTGCCCTTAGCGCGCGAGCTGAAGCTTGCTTAATTGAATGGATCCCTTTAAATAGTCGATTGTGTGCGGCACGTTTAAATACATCTACTAAAATCAAAGCAAAAAACCGTTATCATCGTTGCCTCTTCGTTGTATCTGCATATGCTCCTACCGATTGCAGCACAGAAGAAAGCAAGGACGCTTTTTACTCCGAATTAAGCTCCTTACTAAGTAAAGCACGAAGTTCGGATATAGTCCTGGTTATGGGTGACATGAATGCTCAAGTTGGTCGCTTAAGCAACACAGAATTTCATTTAGGTGGAAGATACACTCTAAGCTCGACTCGCAATGATAATGGTGAACGGCTTTTGGATAGCTGCGCTGAACATAGACTATATTTAAGTAGTACAAATTTCAGACGTAGTGTTAAACGTTGTGCTACATGGCGTCCTCCAGCACCCGGACAACGGTGGACTCAAATAGATCATGTAGCAATTAGTTATAGATGGCGTGGTTGCATCCAGGATTGTCGCTCTTTTTGGAACACTTATGTCGACTCGGACCATGCACTTATCCGTTGTAGATTTGCTCTAAAATTTTCCGGGAAAATAATTAAGAATAAACCCCAAATTGATGTAGGCAAACTCGAACAACCGTCCATCCGACAAAACTATGAAAATATTCTAAAGGCTAATCTAACTGGTCTGAATAGCGAAAATCCGAATATACTTTGGTCCAAGATAAGTTCCACTATGCACAATGCAGGTACTACTGTATGTGGCATAGCAGGCCCCCGTAGAAATAATCACTGGCTCTCTGTAAAATCTATGGAGATACTCGAAATAAGGCGCCAAATTCCACCTGGCTCGACTCATAATAATACCCGTCGCAATATAAGACGCCAACTTAAGCGCAGTCTAAAAGGCGATCCCGAAAACTTTTGGAGCAGAAAGGCTGAAGAAATGGAAGTAGCTTTCGCGTCAGGTAACAGTCGCTGTTTGTTCCAACTTATACGCACAACAGGTCCGAGAAAGTTAAAAGTTAGCGAAACTATAAATGATAGTAACAACGAATTAATAACCGATAAAATAAGTCGTCTTGACAGGTGGGCTGAACACTTTAGAGATCAATTTTCTTGGCCACCCGCGTCAGTTCCGCTTCCCGAAAGCATGTCTGCATCAACAGTGTGGAATGTTAGTCCCGAAGAACCATCCGAGTTAGAAGTACGCGATGCAATCCTATCTCTTAAGCGCCGCAAAGCCGCCGGCCCCGATGATCTGCTTCCGGGATTGTTTAAGGATGGTGGCGATATAATTTCAGGAGCGTTGACCAAACTTTTTCATACTATATGGAATGAGGAAACCGTACCACTTGACTGGAATGAGTCGACCATCATTCCCATCTTCCCATCTTCAAAAAAGGCAATCGTAATTCGTGCGATAACCATCGTGGTATAAGTTTGACTCCGGTCGTATCAAGGTTATTTGCTTCGATTATCCTACGTCGTCTTAGCGCTTCACGTGAATCACAAACAAGAGAAGAACAGGCCGGATTCCGCGCAGGACGAGGTTGTATAGATAATATTTTTACGTTAAGGCAAGTTCTCGAACAGAGACATTTATATCACCGTCCCACAATAGTCGTCTTTCTAGACTTCAAGGGTGCATTTGATTCGGTGGATCGCAATGTTTTATTCCATATCTTGTCGAAAAGCGGTGTGCCCACTAAATTTGTTAATATTATACGAGCTCTCTACACAAATACTTCTGGTCGCGTTAAGGTCTACAACGAATTAACGCATAACTTTACAACCAGCAGTGGTGTTCGTCAAGGTTGTCCACTTTCCCCATTTTTGTTTAATTTTGTAATCGATGCTATTATGAACAACACTCTCTCACACATTCAGGACGCTGGAGTTGAAGTTCTCCCGGGAGATAAACTAGTCGATCTTGACTATGCGGACGATATCGTACTATTATTCGACAATCAGCATGCTGCCCAGACCACCTTAAATAGATTAGCAAACGTTGTTCCGTCTTTCGGTATGAAATTCGCACCCTCTAAATGTAAGATACTGTTACAGGATCACCCACCACTCACTCCAACGTTGCGACTGCAGAATGAAGATCTTGACATAGTCGACAGGTTTACATATCTTGGGAGCTCTATCAATAACGTAGGCAATATGTCCGACGAGGTGAGAATACGGATCGCGAAAGCTAGAGTAGCTTTCTCGAACCTTCGTCATTTATGGAGAAACGCGAATATTTCAATGCATCTGTACGCGCAGCCCATTTCGAGTAATAAAGTGTGTTTAGTGGAAACTGTCTTTAGGAAAGTTCATTGAAGACTGAGAGTTAAGAAGGCCCAATCATCGTTGCTTGAGAAGTATGCACATGTTGTCACAACAACGAATAATCAGAACAAAAAGTTGAGATCCGTAGACGCTGGCTTTTTTGGATCTGATATTATGTCGTCTTCTGAAAAGCAAATAAGGCTCCGTCGGAACTTGTTGGCTCGGTCGTACGTTTCTTATGAAGTCCTCATTCGATTGCTCTATCCAGCCACTATAAATTATAAGAAACAGTGCATAAGATTTTATGAGCATGAGAAACAATTAAAGTCACTGGCATCCAAATTGGGTAGTGCATAGGATCCACTCGTCTGTCGGGATTGGGGGAAATGTCCCCAAAGTACATCACAGTTCTTGGTTGTGAAACCCCTTTAGCTATATGGCAGCGAATCGAGCTCAGTGGCGATCTTGTTGCAGATGTGATAGTAGAATCATCTTCGTAACTTTCTTTTCAGCAGAGCAAAGCTATTGCGAGGTCTGTTTGTCATGACGTGATACGGTAACCGCAAGGAAGCTGTTGCTGATGTCACCGCCTGAATTTTGCCAACTTACTATGTTCGGTGCTGTGAGAGTTTAGTTTGCCCATTTCTGTGGAAAGCGGTCCTTATTAAATTCTACCGTACAGTGCGGCTCTTCTCTCTACCCCTCTCCTCTCTCGTAAATCTCAATAATAATATATCTAAATTTATCTATATACTTTTTTTCTGTTCTTTATGGTTATATGTGAAACATTAGTCACTTGACTTTTGTGTGGCTGGAAATGATGAATGAAAAATGATGATAGACTTATTTTCATAAATTGATATAAATACACGTAAAAAATGGTAAAACATAACCTGGAGGCTATTTGACATTTTTGATAAAATTATGTTATGGTCGCTATATTAAAATTTCGTGAAATAACAGTCACTGTGCCCAGTAATATACCATTCTCCACCTCTATCATGACTGAATGAGCAACTCATGTGCAACTACCGCTACACTTCAGTTTAGCAGCCACTACTAAAAACTCAAGGTGAACGAGGTTAATACGATGGTCTTCTTGGATTCTAAATAATCGTAGTCTTTTAAATACGACGTGATATTAATATACCCGACACCAACAAATTAGCGGTATTAACCAGAAAACAAGACAGGAAAAAGTGAAAATTTGATATGAATAAAGATAATAAAACGCTCCGTGCGCCATTTGGGCAAATGGAACATATGCTCAACTCCGCCCTCGCCAAACCACTTTCCAATAGCTATAGTTTGTTAGCATGTGGTTTTGATGTCAAACCAGCAGACCATCAATGTCCTTATGAGTTTTCGTGAGAGCTATGAATGTAACGTTCTAAAACGAGCTCAGTTCGTGATAACGCCTCCTGTACGACAAGAGCCTGTTGATTTCATTGAGTTTGCTTAAATAAGATTGTTATTCAAAGTCATGCATATGTGAACTTCGACTAAGCGAAGGTCCTGAAAATACAAGCTAGCAATTACAATAGACTCTATAAAGATCGTCAAATTTAATCACCTTACCAAAAGTACGCCATAATAGAAGTGCACTTGAAGCGCTTTCAGAGTTTAATTTTAAAAATAATGATTAATCACGTAAAACAAACTATATATCACAGAAAATAGTTTAAAGGAAAAGCACACAAACAAATTTTACAGATTCGTTTCCAGAGCAAATTAAAAAAAAACAAAAAATAATTAATCAGATGAGTTCTCTCCAAGAATGTCACGTAAAAATGGTATTAATTCGTTTTACTCATTGAACTTCACAGGAGAGGTACCAACGCATGCCAGCAATAACAGCCTTCCAGTGTGGCAACAAAGCAATTCTGAATTAATATAAAGACTGTAAGAATCTAAAAATAACTTTTCGCTAACTAAGTGTAGTTCAAGAATTCGCAAACAACTTTTAGAGTAAATCTCGAGGATTCAAAACATGATTTTCCAGAATAATGGTGGGGTTCAAAAAGTAATCCGTAGTGCGAATACTAAGTATAAATCCAAGATAAAAAGGAATAAATACAATACAAAATTAATGTTCACTTCTGAAGGCAATAACTAATATCTAGTGTTAATTCAGGTAGAAAAAACGTACGACAATCACGTCAATTTTATTAAGTCATGAACAGGTAAATTAATCCAAATATTCTCAGTGGCAAGTATCTCACATATATGCATACGCGCAAAGGCATAGAGTACTTAATGATAAATGATGTAATATAGGATCAGGAGGACGTTAAAGTCAACATGAATAAAAGTTGCATGTTGTCGTAGACACTAGAGACTTGCCAGTAAGCACAGTAATTATAACAACTGGAATGTGCAATATACACGACGTGGCCGCATTAGATTACACTAAGTCATCTTGACATGGTCTTATTAAAAGTGCGACATAAATATTGCAGACATTATATAAATACACATTTTATTTTGGAATGCGAGCCTTAAAAATCATAGTAACAACCAATTGATTGGTTGTTCTCTCATTTTACACTCTCACAATGTTTAAATTTTTCAGGTATTTGTTCTTTTTAATTTGATATATATATATATATATATATATATATATATATATACATATATATATATATATATATATATATATATAGATCTTCATTTTTAGATACTTCTATAATAATACAGAGAAAGAATGTATATTCTCTAGCTGATAAAATTTATTTTTCCTCTTGCACATGGAAAGAGTACTATGAATTTTATTAAGGCTTGCACTAAAGGAAAAAAAAATGATATATACATTTTTATATTGGTTTGTAGATTAAAAAGATATATATATATATATATATATATATATATATATATATATATATATATATATATATATATATATATATATATATATGATTTGACCAGACGATTAATTACTGAATGAGAGAACGCTGTAAACTTAAAAGCCTGTTTTAAATCAATGGTGAAGATATGCCCGCAATTTGCGTAAACACACGTTAATACTACGCGTATGTTCAAGCTAGATGTAAATAATAAGATAATTACTAAATTAATAACAAAAAGGAGCTAGTCACATACGGAGCATTCCAATGTTTATATATATATATATATATATATATATATATATATATATATATCGTTATGTAACTTAAAATTAGCATAAGATAGTAAATAAAATTAATCTCGTGGACAATAAATTATTCGTTCAAGGGAAATTAGTTCAGAGTTAAGACACTCATCGTAAAGTCACTTGACGAGTAATATATGTGCAATATTTTTTATACACCACTATGATTTAGCTAAATTTGAATTAATGCCAAAACTTAGCTAGTTTTAACACAAACGCTTCAACCTTATATTACTTGATGTCGCACTAGAGGATAGACACCTGCAAATACAAATGACATTTATTTACAATAGTATAGCAAGATGAATTTCTATATGAAATCAAGTCTAATCAAAACAATCGGACAACCAGCCTAGGAATACATAAACATTAAAGATATGATGCTTCCTTCAACTTAACCATTGCATTTCAATTTGTTTTTTGTTACAAAAGGTAAAACCATAAATTCATATTTGAAAGGTTTCTTCAACTTGGCAGCTGCAAAAATCAGGACTGCTTTGGGGTGGAACTATACAGTTAATTCACAACATTATGAGACCCACGGGTTGCAAACAAGTCTTAGGCTTAAAACAACTATGCCTGATTAGTCATCGAGACAAGAAAACCGAGAACCATTGAAAAAACGTAATTTTGCAAAGCATACCTGGAGGGTAATCCCGTCAATCATTGTCTTGTTAAATACCAAATTTTAAGAGTCAATTTTTGTATTCATATTATACTAAAGAAACACATTGTAAGGTGTAGCAAAGGTGCTGGTCTAAAAATGAATCATAATTACAGCAACCCATTTTCAGCAGGACAATTTTATACAAATATGTGATAGGCCATTTATGCAATTACCAGTCTGTGTGGAAACGCCACATAAATATCCGAAGAAATAATATATGTTTTGTTTTATGGCATTCGGGATGACTAAATGTACTAAAAATCAATACACAGTCAATTTGCTGACTTACCTAGAGTCACCAGCTCGAGGTCTTTGTCTGCAATCGGTTGTATTAATTTCTACACAACACCAGATGAAGAAAATAAATAAAAATATTTCATTACTAGTAGAATTTAACTGAGTTTAGATGTGCAAAATGAAAGAGCATTTGCAAAACACACCACTAATAATAATTATCACATAGCAGTCATATCACAAACTATATTTTCTAGCTAATCCACATTTGAAGAGAAGCACGTATAGTATTTGTGTTGAGTTACGGAATTATTTCAGCTGTCTCCATAGCTTACTAGACAACCAGCCCAGTGTCAGTCAATATCAAACTGGCATAAGACAAGCATTCCAGCAACGCCTTCAGGGACCTCGCTAGCACTAGATGAATACAGCCATCCATTTTGACATTAAAACATTTCACACAATTGACTTCCGAGGAAAAGTTGACAGATTAGCATTAGGGAGTAATCTCCTCCAGCATTTTATGTGATATTGTGGAATTACTTGTCTAACTATATTGTGCGACTGGCTAAATTCAATGGGATTGGTGTTTATATCAAGAGTGCAAGCTTGATTTAAAGAATTGTTACCATCTTGCAACACAATCAATGATTGTTTAATTGTTTAAATTAATTGTTGTTTAAAAGTTTAAATAATATGCTCATTAAAATTTGTAAATAGAGAAACAAAAGTACAGAATTAATGGTAAAACAAAAAAAAACTCATGTAATTTCACTGCGACTAGCATATGCGCTAATATTCATTCTTATTTACAAATTGGATTTCTTTCTTTTACGCCAAAACTATCAAACAAAAACTGTCGTCTAGTTCTTGTAACATTTACCGATATAATACGGTTTATCCCGTTTCCTTGCGGTATGACGAATCCCTAGTTTGTACTGAAAATACAAATCGAGCTAGCTTTTGCCATTTCACCATAACGCCAGGATTTTTTCCGGCCGAGCCCTATCTGGGACACCTGTTGGTAGATATACTGCCTGAAAATATTGTAAATAGGGTTTTTACTAAGGCGATAAACTTTTTAAATGGTAAAGCAGATGTTTCAACGATGAGATAATCCGGGACAGAAAGCTGGAGATAACGGACAAAAAATCATCTGAGCTTGACATTCAATCAAAGCATAGGCCATACTAGTGTCACATATCGCACCTTTTGAATCACTGAATTGTCTTGAAATCATCCATTATAAAATGCGCCATCATGTTTCATTGGCAAGTTGAGGCTGCTTTTTCAGTTTTGATAAGTAGAAGCAGCAAAGTCAATTCTAAAAAAGGACAATCACGACATCAAGACCATATTTAGTTCTGAAATTGAATGACCATGAGAATGAAAGTTAATAATTTCAGCACGAATAAATGAGAACTGTTCTAGAAGCCTATACAAAAAAGGAAATCACAACAAAATCCATATAAGAAAGCACTAATGATAGGACATGATATGCTAAGTAAGTGTACTGAAGAAAATTCAATCAATAAACTACCACTCCGCTTAAGACAACAGAAGTAAATCAAATATAATAAAGTGCTAATAGGCAGAACTATAACACCTGCGAGGATTTGAAATAAATCAATTGGAATAAAGGAAAAACAACAGAAATTTTTAAAAATTGTGAAGATATGGATAGTTACATACCACGTTTTCCCAAAACCACCTTTAAATCAGTACAAGTTATCTTTATCTGGCCAAATTTTTAGCGCTTGATATGTATTTTACGCTTCGATAGCCACATCACAAATAAATTTCGTCTCGTCAGGCTTATCCATAAACTTTTATAACTGATTTTCAAACACGTATTTTAGACTTGAAACTTAGGCGTGCATCACAGAAGTATACATGTGTACATAAATGTTACTGCGATCAGTTAAACTTAATCAAATTCATGCATGCATCAGTCGAAAAGAACCACAGATAATATTAATTTCTCCACACACGCATCAATGAGTGTCAATATTTATCTGAAACAAGATCCGAAGGTAAACAGATATAAAGGTCCAACACGAAATTACCTAATACGTTATTGCATACACATTAGTTCTCTTTCATTACAAACAAATAGCCAATTATATCATAATTTCCCATAAAATTTGACAACCGATGTCAAACGAAGCCAGATTATATGGCGTTGCAGGACCAGCAGATGTGCAAAATACTACTGCAACTGGCGATTTCGTACTCTTCAGATCTGAAACATAATATATAAAGGTTTTGGTTTTAAACAATAAGCACATTTCATATTCAAAGTTCACTATTCTACTGCTTTGACAGACATAAATATGAGAGATTTCACCATTAAAACAACACTCAAATCTTATGGCGTAAGCCCAACTCCTATCGCCAAGTCGCCTTCATGTAAAATTCTGTTTGTTTTCCTTCACTCTCCTCCCCTCCTCAGTCTAGCAATAACGCTCATTTAAATTTCCCGGAATAATAATCGTTTGTTTCACTGGGAACCATTACTCAACGGCAATAAAACAGTAGAAAGAAGTTCAAGAAAACCACCATTCATTAAACTTAGGCTAGGTTTTCACGTCAGCAGATTTAATGCGTGTGATCACAAACCAAATTTATAAATGTCAAGAGGTTCTGACGTATATATAAAATTATAATCGAACTTCGGAAATTGGCGCCAACATAATAGGGGGAGTCGATGATTGCTCTTAGCCACAAGCTGAAACTTGTTTAACACAATTAATCCCTATAAACAACTAACTTTGTGTGGCACACTTAAAGAAGTCCACTAAAATCAATGTCAGAAACCTTAATCTTAGAAGCCTTTTCGTTGCATCTGTACATGATGTATTGACTACGACAAAACGTCAAAAAAGCCACCTATTAATTCTGTTATCTCACAAAATTTTAGTTGGTGAAGGCCTGTTAAATGTTACCAAGTTGGGCACTTAAGAGCGAAGAATTTTATCTTGGTGTCAAACACACTTTAAGCTTAAATCGGGACAAAACTGTTGAACGGCTGTTGGCTAACTGCGTGGATCATAGATTAAACATGAGTATTAAAAACATCAGGTGTACTGTACGGCATTGATCTACATGAAGTCGTCCAGCTCTCGGAAAACAGTGGATTAAAAAAAGTCATATGTCAATTAATTATAGATGGTACGGTTGCATCAAGAACTGTTTTTCGTTTTATAACACGTATATGGTATTAGCGTTAGTGAACCTAGTAGCGCAATAGTCAGAAGGCGAATTTACAGAAGGATAAACCAAAGAGGAATGAACGGGAAAAAGTATAATTCGCTGCACATTCGTTTCGTTCTTTTACTGGCGACCTACCGAATATTGATATTACGCCTTAATCCATTATATATTTTGGACAAAAATGTGGGATAATAGGACGGTACAATATATATATGCGGACCATGGCTTTTGGTTGGAAAACCTGCACGATATATCATCGATCCGAGCTCAATGGCGACCTTGCTGTGATGTTCTTGGTTGGCAATCATCTTCATGAACTGTTTGCTCGTCGCTGACTGATGAGGTTTGGTCTGTCGGCGGCGATACCGTGAAAACCCCAAGACAGCCATATTTCCGCTGTTACCTCGTCTTTAAGTTAACGTGGCCTAAATTTCGCTGCGTGGTTCATGTTTGCTCATTTATGCTGCCCACATCAGGCGCAAGTATCACAATCAGAACTAGATCCCTTCTTTAAACATTTTTTGTTTGCACTATTATTTTTGTCATTACTTAATTATTTCATGATACAGTTGTTTATTTTTTCTTCTTCGAATTGTTAATCGGCAGTAAAGCGTCAGTTGTTAAATTCTGTGGATACAAGACGGCAAAACAAAATAAAGGATGCCAATTAAAAAGAACGCCAATGCATTTAATGCTAAATCTAATTATCAGTAAATAAATTTATAAAATTCATAATCATCTAATTTTAATCCAGCGTTGTTTGTCTTAAGCTAGAGCTAATTTCTGATTCTATTTCATGTATTCGCTTTAACTTCATAAGGAGCCTGATACATCGAGTTAGCTTGCATAATAATTGATAACATTTTATTTTATCTTATTCCTAATATATTAACAGAAAACTGACATAAAAGTTACAAATAAAAAACAAGTGCTGTGAAAAACTATTGCGAGGGGAAAAGTAAATTTTTGAAAATAAACCCATCTTGAATTTATTAAATGAAAATTTTTTTTTAAATTCCAAGACCAAGTACACAAAATGAGACAAAGTGATTGAAGAATAGATGTACGCGTAAAGATGGATGCTATAATCGGTAAAAAAAAAAAATCACATTAAAATACAGCATCTGAACTTGTTTAAAGAATTCCTGAATTAAGGGACAAATAATAAACTCTTAGTTACATCAAATGTGAGAAATCCTATACAATGATTTCATTCTTACAAAGGCATAACTATGCAAATTTAAAATAGCTGAAGATGATAGAATAGCACATGTGTATCTGATCATCAGCTCATTAGTGAGAATTAAAACAATAATTGGTTTTTTTATGGATTTCGCATCGAATACTATTATCATTATTACCAGAACAACAAAACTGACAAAGGATTCAATTGAAATCAAATCGAAAAGAGATAAAAATGAAATTAAGATAGGGTAACACTTCGTAACCATGTGAAATGTAACACTCCCTTATAATGCGATGAGACAATAGAACGAATGTGTATCAGAAACTAGCTCCAAAAAAGATTAATAATGCTAGGAAAATTTTTCCTTTATCTAGCTTTTTAATTGTTCTTGATAATCTATCTAAAGATCAATTTCGTTAACATGCTTTAAATTGAAAGATATAAAATTTCTTTTATTTTATTCTAACTATCTATTAGATTCATCTGATATTGCTGTTTAATAAATTTATCACTCAACGTTTATGTCAATTTTCATCCAATATTGTGAATAGATTTAATGCAAATATTAACACATAACACCACAAACTTTGAATCAAGTAATTTTCTACTTTAAAAACCAAAATGGTAAATTTTCTTTCTCTCTACCAAGTATTATCAATGACTAGACTTTTAATTATTCCACTATAAGGAAAAAATATTATTGCCAAACTTATTGATACGATGAGTTTATCGTTGACAGTTATGTCCGAAGTGAATCCAAGTATCGGAGAATAATAAGAGATCAGTAAAAACTCAAGACAGTGACAATGTTTGAATGTGACGTGCTGAAAGAAGTTAAGAGCCCATGTAACATCACATCACGAATATCGATAAATAACAATGAAAAAGTATAAGGGAACAGAAATAGTGTATGGCAATAATACACATATTACGGCGCTCATAAAGGTAGGGAACGTGGTAACACCTGTCGTAAGTTCAAGTTCAAAAACTGTAAATAGATTTTTTATACTAAATTTGTCGTTCATTTTTTGACAAGTTGTCGAATACAAAAGTTGCTCGACACTGAGTACCGAAATAATACGAAACACAAAGCTCTAGACATGGTGGATAAAAGCATTGTTGGGAAAACGAAGCACGCCATAATTGACAACATGTTGTCGAAGCATGGAGCTATTAAATTAAGATGGAGCGATAAAAATCCATTATTTGTCACGACATAGAAGAACTTACATTAACATATAGCTGTTTAGGTGATATTCGTTCTTCAGTCAAAAATATCATGTTGGTAATAACAAAGACGTAAAATTTTATCGACATCGTGGAATGTCAAAACTTGGCAATTTTAAATAAATCAGTTTTCTCAAACTCCTAAGAGCATTGAACTTATTAAGTAAATTGAAGTACAACTGTAAAACAAAAATTTAAATCGTTAAATTCAAGTTGCGACACCATTACACAATGCTCATGCTTACAAAACAAATATACAATAAAACAGATCAAAGAAAGGTATGGCAAGATTGTTGCAATAAGAAACAAAGCTGAAACATAGGGGAAAAATACATATTATGCCAGATTTTAATTTTACAACAGCACTGGATAGACCTACAAACAAGTAATGCCAGAGCAACCTATAATAGCGATAATATATAAGCAAAATTGGTTCCTTATCGATATGCTACAAGTTCAAGCGAAGAACTCTTATTGAAGCTGATTTAGTCTAAAGAAAACTGCAGGAGAACAACCTATGTCATACAACGCGTGTCCGATATCGATCGGTTCAACAGTTGTGAAATGTCGTGCATATTACAGCATGATGTTATACACTGGCCAAGAAGAATAAGTGTATTAAATCATAACTTTTAAAGAATTTGATACCCAAGTAGATTCTACCAATTGCCGAGAATATTTGCTACTGGAAAAAGCGAAGTACACAGATGTTCATGGGAAATGCTAGTTTCTTAGCATTGAGGCAGCAATAATTGCCAAGTAATGCATAGTAACTTTAGGAGTGATCCGCTGGTACAGCCCAGGTAAGTTTTTACAACGGCCTCTATTTCAAAAGAGCTCATACAGCGGAAACCGATTCCTGCAAGTAAATTGTTTTTCTGCACAATATTACGTTATTACTGATTCTAGTGTTTTGACCAATGAAGTTTTCAATTTGCTCCATATACTCCTTTTTTATCAAAGAGGATTTGCCCACAGGTCTTCATCAGTTGCATTTCACGAAACAAATGAAGCAAGCGCGTTATTTCCTCTAGTCATAATATTTATATACCTCAGACTGACCTTTCATTAGATATTCGCGTGTCACATGTGTGTGTGTGTGCATTTTCATAACCGTTGTTTTCATCTAACTAATTTAGACCAGAGTGGCTGAATAATAATTTATCAATTGCATGCAATAACTATTCGTTTTTACACACTCAATGTAAATGACGTAACTGAGATGGGGGAGACCCATAATTCAGAAACACTCGTCATAAAAACATGCCATGAGTGATTAAACCAGAAGTCCGAAAGACTAATGCACATGTTAAATTACAATTCAAACCACTAGGTTGTACTCAAGATAGACAAGTTAATAACAGTTATTGGCGCACGCCAACGCATGTGCATGTGTATGTGTATGCATAACTAAAAACTTGGTTAGATTATTTTGATACACATGTACGTACATCTAAATGAAACTGCAGTCAATAGACATTAATATACCCTTTGCACGCGTCAGACAAATTATTACTTATAAATATTGTATTATTAGAATAATTTCAATAGGTAGGGTGGGGGTGTAAAACAGAAAATTAGGGTTGAAATCACTAATTGTTTTAAAATCAAACGAATAGTTAGAGATGAAATTTTGAAGACTATATTCATAATAATTGATTATTCATTTCTTGAATAAAAGTCCACTAATTAGTCAATCTTAATCTGATGTTCTTAATCTTTTACTGGAGCTAGCTTCAGTTACCAATTCATGCAATCGCCTTTTCCTTCCATTTGTGGGCTTTTATTCAAGAAATGAATAAACAATTATTATGAATATAGTCTTCAAAATAACATCTCTAACTATTCATTTGATTTTAAAACAATTACTGATTTCAACCCTAATTTTCTGTTTTACACCCCCACCCTACCCATTGGAAATATTCTAATAATACAATATTTATAAGTAATAATTTGTCTGACGCGTGCAAAGGGTAAATTAATGTCTATTGACTGCAGTTTCATTTAGATGTACGTACATGTGTATCAAAATAAAATAATTTAACCAAGTTTTTTAGTTATGCATACACATACACATGGACATGCGTGGCGTGCGCCAATAACTGTTATTAACTTCTCTATCTTGAGTACAACCTAGTGGTTTGAATTGTAATTTAACATGTGCAATAGTCTTTCGGACTTCTGGTTTAATCACTCATGGCATGTTTTTATGACGAGTGTTTCTGAATTATGGGTCTCCCCCATCTCAGTTACGTCATTTACATTGAGTGTGTAAAAAAAAGAATAGTTATTTCATGCAATTGAGAAATTATTATTCAGCCACTCTGGTCTAAATTAGTTATATGAAAACAACGGTTATGAAAATGCACACACACACACATGTGACACGCGAATATCTAATGAAAGATCAGTCTGAGGTATATAAATATTATGACTAGAGGAAATAAAACACTTGCTTCATTTGTTTCGTGAGATGCAACTGATGAAGGCCTACGGTAAGATGGGCCGAAATATCTTGATAAAAGAAAATTACTGGAACAATGAAAGCTGCGTTAGTCAAAACGCAGATCAGGTAATTTCAATTAATCCAGGTGCGAAACACGGAAACTCCTTCAAGAAACATTACGTTATAATTTCAAGATTTATGCTTCATCTAATGGTTATGAAAACTGTTCATAATTCTCTGTAGGTTGCAAAATTACTCTAACTCATTCTTTCCCATATTTAGATCGATGAATTATATTTAGTTTTTCTTCTCATAGACGGTTTTCCACTCACGGTCGACAAGCAATATCCGCATGTAGTCAGAATTTCCTATAGCAGCCGAAACGTGTCCTCCGCATCTGGTATAAACGGTTTCAATTCTCTCATTACCCTTTTAGTATTGTTGACTGCGACTTTAAACCGAGCTCGAGGCTACGCACGACATGAGATGTCGGTAATTAGACAAATTAACAACTTCCACGAGATCATTTCTGACATGAGGAGTTAAAACGCAACGTCCGTAAGATTGGATATGGCTACAGTTCATGGCAAGAACGCATGGGTATAACATGATTGTTGATGCAAATGTTGATTTGTCAAATATGAACATATATTCCCAGATATTAATGAAAAAGGGTTTTATCTTGTACAAAAGCGCTTTCGCTACATTTTTTTCAACTGATAACTCGAGAAAAAATAAACGCGAATTAATTGTGCTTAAATAAAAAATAGACGCTCATAAGATTTACACAAAACGATATACATATTTGATTTGAGTACATTTTAAAAGATGTATTTATTTTCTCAGTGCTGTCCTTCTTGTTGTGGATTTGACCGCATTTTTCTTGTGCGGGACAATTGATAGCACTCATAGGTCGGTAAAATCTTGAACTTCCTTCATATTCAGATGATGTAATTTTTGGCCTCAATTGATGGTTTCTCACTTGTCCCTTCTTCTTTAAGCCTTCAATTAGCTGATTGTCTGAAAATGACGTTGGATCAAGATTTTCCATTGGATCAATGATTTGTCCAAGAACAATGGAAAATCTTGATCCAACGTCATTTTCAGACAATCAGCTAATTGAAGGCTTAAAGAAGAAGGGACAAGTGAGAACCCATCAATTGAGGCCAAAAATTACATTATCTGAATATGAAGGAAGTTCAAGATTTTACCGACCTATGAGTGATATACATATTTGTAAAGTTAAAATAAAAGAAACATAACCGAAAACAATTTCGCATTGAGCATAGAAAGCCACATGGTAATTCTAATACACTAACTATTTTTTTCACAGTACAGGGTAACGTTAATTTATTGCAATGGCCTCAAAATAGGGAAGTATGCTCACACATCTAGCCTTAATTAAAATTAAAGAGCATTTTGTTGGCACGTAGCATTTTTCATTTTACGCTGGACTATTCTTCCTATTTAAGCAATTTTAATTCATTCTTCAGTAAATCAATCGCTTATGTGAAGCGAAATTAGTTTTAAAAACTTAAATCAGAGAATAAATACTTTTTCTATTTGAAAAATAATTTCCCAACAAGGATTATTATTAAATAAAGCGAAACTCTGAAACTGAGATGTAGACAAGTAGAGGACATGAAATCCGGCGTTTTAACAAACAGTTATGAAAAAATAACATTTCCCACCTTCTTTAGAGTAGAAGGTGAAATAGTCAGGCTTAATTTTTAACAGGGAAAACCTTAGTTTTGGATTTTCACTTGCATAAAAGTATAGCATGAAATAAAATATTTTCTTTTTTTAACAGATGTTTCCCGTCGAAATACAATGGTCTATTGAAGACATTGTGTAATAGGGCATTGCGTATTTGCTCGCCTGACTTTTCGCACACAGAGATGGATGGTGTTTGTATTACAATTATCATTAACAGTTCCTATCCAAAGTTTATAAATATGTATAGGCCTAATGATATAATGAAGCCAGGGTGTTAATGTTTGAACATTTCACAAGAAACCGGCTGGTATTCGTAACAAAGACAAATTTCGCTTGCAGTCGGCGTTCACATATTTTGCAACTAACTTAGTTACGATTACATCCACCACCAAACTTCTTCCACCTATTGTGAGAAACGAAATTTTACAGAAACCTGTATCTGATGTTATCAACGATTGGAATCATGTCCGTGGACAATCAAATTGAAGCAAATGCAGTAGAAGATTAATATCATACTTCTCGGAGCACATACGAACTTGGTGAGCGCAAAATAACATTGGTGATGCACGTAAGTCTATAACTAAATATTTTGTCGCATGATAAATGAGAAATGTCAACTCAATTCTTTCAAATGTTAGTTAAAACTTCCATATTTGGCGGCTATCGCAAAAAATAGATGTCATTTAGACCTAACTATTTGTTTGTGAAATGGCATTACCTTGGCACTTTATAATCCCCGTGCAAAATTGTGCTTATTTTTGCTTCTTCCTTTTTAATGTTCTAGACCAACATGTATGTAACTTGTGTGTGATTTTATAAGGACCATTCCTTTCTGTTTAAGCAACACGAGTGCACTGATTCTATTCCACCAGTAGATCTGTCGATAAGATGGAGAGAAAGCGCTTCTGTGCAATATATATATATATTGTGTTTTTAGAAATATCCTACAATCATAGTCTTTAAATGTGATAAAAAGATTAAAATATTGTTGAATTAAATGTACGTTAAGCGGTGCGTATTAAAATGCAAACATGCTAGAAGATTAACTATGTTGCAAGACGTAGACAGGCTTTTCCATCGTCACTTTCTATTAATAAGATTAGCAAAACCTAGCAGCCTTGAAACCAATTTTCTATTCTTAAACAGAATCAGCCTGCTACAAATAGGACTCATTACCGTACCAAATAGTTTATCTAGATTAGCAAAATTAGAAGAGTAATATCTGGCTAAAAGGATGCAACGTGTCATCTGTCGCACGATAAATGCATCTCTATTGCATTATAACAGACGCCAAATTAGCGACTGTTAAGTGTGAAATAAGTTGACACGAAAAGGGCAAACAAACAAAGTCCAGATCGAGGCCAACCAGTATTAAGACACTTATTCGAAAAACCGAATGTTAACATTGCGCAATAGTTAAGGTAAGTTTGCGAAACGAAAAATACGGCTACAAACGCACAATTACCTCATCACAAGCTATGTGTGTAGGCAACATACCTGTCAAATTACGGTACATGGTATTACCTGAAAGAGGCAACAGATCCAACAAATTAATGCAAAATATACTTGATCAAAGGCACAAGATTATCACACAAAATTAGTCAAATCGTACAAAGAAGCAAATTTTAAATTTGATCTATGTATAAGGTATGAGGTACTCCTAACTAATGTGGTCATAAAGAGTTACAAGATAATATCTGTGATCCGGAATAAAGCTTGGTCCAATTCACGTGTTACAATGTGCTAATCGGCCAACAATAGGTTGGAGGCAGAACTATGCTACGAAGTCATCCTATATTTCGTCAAGAAATGTAGGAGAAATGGACGGCGATATCTGCAAGACGTATGTGGATCGAAATGATTACAGCTAACACCTAAAACAGTCATTTAAACGAAAGATTATGTCTCATATATATATGTATATATATATATGAGAGATATATATATATATATATATATATATATATATGTTGTATGTATAAAAAACAGTGTTGGATAGAAAAAATTTGCCAAGTAGACCAGCTTTTTCCTTGTTCGGAACTTGTCAAGCAATCTACACACAATGTTATGGTTATATACCAACTTTTATTTTAGTTACACTTTACTGAAGTTGGAGTCAATTTGGCATCTTCTTTGGTTTATGTTTTAGTTTGTAAAAAGGGCTTCATAAACATAATACATTTTCTGACTGCTTCAACAGAACTGAAAATTTTGTCAAAATGGCTGTGCGTCTCGTTTGAAGCAGATGCTCAAAAATTACTGATTTTCCTTTTAAATGAATTCCTGTGGTTAATGTTGGTTGGCTCCGTTGATTAATATTGCTTTTCCACGGGTTCAACAAGAGGTTTTCGCGCACGCATGAAAATTTTTAAACGAAAAATTCTTCAAATAGAGTCGGCAGGTGATCTATGATATCGCACTTCACGAACCTCTTTGTGCTCAAGAGAACATTAAATTATAATCAGAAAAATTTTCCTTCTTCATTTCACTCAACTGATGTGTAATCAAAAATGTTATTATAATAAAGGTTACAATCTTGATATTAAAACTGTTCCATTATGTAAATAAATTTGTCAGTGAAAACTAGGCGTTGTATAACGTAGAAAAGGCAATTCATCCAGTAGATCGGTTTCGTTCTTATTGGGAACTCACCACCTGCTATCCAGAATTTGCCGTGAACAGGGCTCGAAGCTGGTGCTTTAACCACTGAGCCATCCTTCCGCGAAAATCGGGTAGGTTCTCAAATTTTAAAGTGCACAAAATTTCAATGCTTTTTATAAATTAAAAACAGTCTTCATATTACCCTTCTACAAACATGGAATCTAATAAGAATATTCAATTCATTTCTAATCGATAAACGCGGTAATATATTTTATGTACATACAACTGTACCGGTCTACCGGATGAATTGCCTATTTTACATTATACAATACCTAGTTTATACTGACAAATGTATGTACATAATGGGTCAAGTGTTTATATCAAGATCGCAACCTTGATTAAATTAATTGTTATCACCGCCCGCGCAACCAATGTTCGTTTGATTATATAAATCAAAAAGGATGATTTTTCGTGTCTAAATAGTCAATATTCGAAGGCAGGTCTTTGGTGTCGTCTCTAATACCAATCGGGCGTGGTCTGTCAGAGACAATGCCATTTCAATTACTATAATCAAGGTTGCGGTCTTGATATAAACACCTGACCCATTAAGTACTTACATATGTCAGTATAAACTAAGAATTGTATAGTGTAGAAAAGGCAATTCATCCAGTAGACCGGTTTCGTCCTAATTGGAAACTCATCATGTACTGACCAGAATTTGCCGAGGACAGGGCTCCAATCTGGGCACGTCTGCTTCGGAATCTGTTTGTTTAATGCCATTTCAAGTTAAATTGCGCGTTTTTGTAATGCTTATATGAAATCGTTGAGTTATTTAATTTTTATTGGATAATCTAGAATTATTATTTACACTTAGATGAAGCAAGATAGCTGTTGCGATTTCCAGAGGCATTGATACACTTATGTCGTCCTGGTCATGTTCCCACTTCAGATCGTCTGCTAGTTCGAAAGGTTTCCAGATTATGTATGCATTTACTACAGCTCTTAATGGTTTAAACGGTTCACAGAGAAGCTTCACCACAGCAAATACCAGAAAATTGTCATTGCCAAATATATTAAAGAGAAGATATTTAATAAGTTCATATACTATAAATGACAATTTCTCGAGCTAGCATATGAATTAAAAGGTAAAAAATTATAAAGAAATAAACGTTTCACATGATATTTCATCAATGCTTATTAGCTTCCCATTGGAAAAAAGCAGCCGCTATATTATGTGATTTGATTTAGCAAATAAATTCATATTTTATCCTTTAAACATAAATGAATTCAGCGATCTCACGTAACCACATACACAAAACGTGATATTTACCTTCGAAGGCAAATTTGTGTGGGAGTTCAATAATGTATCTCTAGAAAATTTCGTTACACTTGATGCTGATATGCATGTGCACCGTTTCGAATAAACGAGCAAGAAAATCAAAATTTACAAATACACATGTATTTTGGTGATCTACTGTTTTTGTTCATTCGATCAAGGGAAAACTCAGAAACAAGCCAATGACGCCAATCTGTGCATCCAGTTTACACTTGAGAAAGAGAAATAAAACACGCCTCTCTCCTTGGATATCGAACTAAACTTAGAATTAAATAGTGATTTTGTACCGACAATAAAAAGAAAATCTACATTCCTGAACTGTTTATATCACTTCAAAGTACAAACAAACTTACCAACATAACTACTCTGAACACAAATCTCGGCTTCCTGGGAAAATATTTTAAACGAACAACTAATCGGAGCGATGCACATTGGTTACCAGCACAACAGTCTTACCACTTAAAGGCGACCTGAAATGGGATCACGCCTTTGCTTGAAACTACTGGCGATGCTTTAGCCACTTGCTAATGAATTACATTCAAACATGTTGCATTGAAGCATAAGCCAATATGCAACACTGAGCGCGACACAGTGTAAACGACAAGGAAGCTCCACTGTTGACGTCGTCTGGCCTCAAAGCTGACTTTTACTAAATTGATTTAAGTTTAGATGGCCTCGTTCACACGTGCAGTCGAAGTATTCCCCCCTTTATGCTACAGCCACTCTAAATCAATCTACTTTTACTGTGTTTTGTTTCTAATTACTATGCTTTTCCTTATTATCATTAGTATGACTAGTAATATTTTTGTTATTATTATATGCGCAGTGAAGTATCAGTTATTGGATTCTGTTGTGTTGCTGTCTGTGATGACAATGATAATGACGAATGTGACGTTTGAAACATATAACACCTGATAGAAAACGTTCGTTTCGTACAAAGCGCGCTTACTCCTAAATTCAATGAACAATATAATAATGCCATGGTAAAGAAGCAATAAAAAGCCATACATAGAACAATTGTTTTAGAATAAACCATTTAACACCAAAATAATATAGATTGAAAAAATACCAGTTCCATCTTGATCGACAATAACAAAGTCATCCATAGGCTCCTCCTCAAATTCCTGCTGAGTATCTTGAAACATTTTCTGCTGTTGATTCTGTTGCTGCTGTTGTTGTTGAGAACCTCTCAACATTTGAAGTTGTGATTCACGTTGCTGTTGAATTAATCTGAGATGTTGTTGTTGCTGACATAAAAATGTTTTGAAAATTTCACTTAAATATGCTACTAAAAACGAGGAGTTAATTATTATGTTTTACAAACGGAAAGTATCAATTAACGATAAGTAGAGTGCAGCACCTATTCACTGAACAATTTTTAACGGTAGCCAATGGGGAAATCTGAACACTAGATAATTTGTGATGCTCACAGTATTTTTAAAATGACGGATTACTTGGCCTCTTTTCGAGCTACATTAATCTGAATAAAATTAGGCTGATAAAAGAATTTTGGACGTGTGATTTTATAAGTAAACTACGAGAAACGCGGCTTATGCATCGAAATAACCAACGTCGGCAAAATTGGCAAACAGTCAAAACTATAGCTGTGGTTGTATGTGTGTGGGCATTTGTTTAAAAATGAGAAGTAATCAGTTACATATATTTAACGGCAAGGAACTTCTTAGTTGCGAAACTGGATTAATTGAAATTACCTGATCTGCGTTTTGACTAACGCAGCTTTCATTGTTCCAGTAATTTTCTTTTTGCATTATATTTCGATCTACATTACCGTAGATCTTCATCAGATGCATTTCACGAAAATGAAGATCTACGGTAATGTAGATCGAAATATAATGCAAAAAGAAAATTACTGGAACAATGAAAGCTGCGTTAGTCAAAACGCAGATCAGGTAATTTCAATTAATTCAGGTTCGCAAATAAGAAGTTCCTTCAAGAAACATTTAACATGGAATTATAGCAGCAATGCCGTTAAATGGTATAATAAATATACGTTATTGAAACAACAAATCGTGAGGCAAGTGTAAAATTATGGCGCTTGCTTCATTTTTTCGTGAAATGCATCTGATGAAGATCTACGGTAATGTAGATCGAAATATTATGAAAAAAGAAAATTACTGGAACAATGAAAGCTGCGTTAGTCAAAACGCAGATCAGGTAAAAGCTATAGCTCTTCGGGTTGGAAATTCACCAGAAAGGCATTTGTACTGCTCAGGTCAAAGCCGAATATATTGCACTTCAGATTTACTCAGAAAATGGTGTCATTCGAGAAAATAAGGACAGCAAAACCTCAAATAAAAGATGAAATATGTAGAACTCAATGACACTAAAGATTTTGATAGCATTGACCATCATATCCAGTTCACTCGCGAGCCTGAAGATTCCAAATCCCATCCAATGTCCTGCATCAACGAACTGATATAGAGTAGAGAGAGAAATTTAAATAGAAAACTATTTCTAAACGAGATATTACCTCGGCTTAAATTGCATTGTCACAGCGCATGCACAATATCACAAACGGTAAAATCTCAATCTAACTAATGAAAAAAACTCTGTTAGGAAGCAATACAATACGAAGGGTAAGCAGTACACAGAAAAACTGGTATCTCGAAAATTGCATTAAAGCAAACAACACCACCACCACCACCACCACCACCAACACAAAAATCAGTAATATCCTCATCAGCAGCACCAGCGACTACAAAATTAACAGCACCATAAATAAAAGTAGTGAAACCACATTCAATGAAGGAACAATGTATAAATTTACCATTTAATGGGGACGCGCCTTTCGAAATAACTCTTAAACGAATTAAAAATCAGTGATTATTCAAATCCTCAATACGAAAATATGCTTCTACAACAAATTTCTTGCTAAACATAAATGCAAATGACAAACTACGTGTAATTGGACAATCCAATACTTTTTGTGGCTCACGCATTGCGGCTTGATCCTCGCCAGTGAGTTTGCAGTCGTGCGATGATGATGATCATGGAAGGTCTAAACGCGTCAGTACTGCAAGCTCGTAAACTTGATTTAAATAACTGTTACCACCACCCGCAGAATCACTTATTGTCTAATTGTATTATCTAAATATATTTGGCGAAGGCTGCAAAAACCTTAATGTTCGTGACTGCACAGAAATTGTGCAGCCGACATTTCTAGTCACGTAGAATTTATGCGAGACTACTAGAGGTGAGAGCCGCATATCTAATTTTGCTTTCGATGTTTATGATTTGCGGTTTGATCCTCGCTAGTGAGTTTGCCGTCATGCTATGATGATGATAATGGTAGGTCGAAACGCGTCAGTGCGTTGCGACTGGCGGTAGTTTTGCTGATTTTGACGACTGGCTAAAAACAAACTTGATTTTTAAAATTTTACCACCTCTCGTGCAATCAATGTATCATCTATATTAATGTTTTTGACTGCATAGAAATTGTGCAGCCGACATTTCCAGTCAAGTACAATGTATGCGAGACTACTAGAAGTGAGATCCGTTTAATTTTAAAGTGGGAAATGACAAGGTACTGCTTAGTGTAGAAGCTAGCATTCGCGACATCCTTATTCGCATTTAAATAAACAAGACATTCTGTATGAATATGACATATATTTATAAGCTGTGTGCGTCTGTATACAAAAAGGAAACTAGCCTAGCAACGTTAGTATTTTTTCAAGTCAATAAATCAAACACCAGGTATTTTAATCAAGATCAGTATTGACTGAACAATGGACTATTTATCTAGTGCATAAATGTTATTTTAGAATGAATTTATATATCAATATATTAAGCATTTATAAATTGAAATTACTTACAAATTTGAACACTTACGTATTAAAAACTTGCATTCAAAAGAAAGATACTTTATATAACTTAGGAATAAACAATTTAACGTGTCACGATTTATGACAAACGCAATAAAATTATTTTTCTAACTAAAATACAATTTTTACAATTGCCCAAAACCAAAATAAAACTTTTGTTACAAATGAAAATAAAAAAGGAAAATCAGGTTACTATTAGGTCCCGCATTTCTAATCAGTTTAAGATTAAGAAAGGCGTCAAAAAATTGACAGAGAAAAAATTAAAAAACAGAATTTAACCAAAAATACCAAATGCGAAATGGCAGTAAACCAAAATTCATGATTATTGTGCACCTAAACGTGAATCAAGCAACCGACTAATTATGTCGCACAAGCAGAAAACGCCATTCTTATCATGAACTTCTTCTTGACCGTCGCAATACTAAGAAACTCATTTTTTGTGTGTGCTTAAATTAAAAAATAGATAATCAGTTACGATTAACACATAAAGAAACTCATACAAAAATGTCTACATTCATTCATTCATATATATATATATATGGATACAAAACCAAAAACATCCATACGTACACACATACAAACAAAAAACACGATAATTTAAACATACATGCAAAATACATGTACATGCATACAACTACATGTACGCACATACATGCATACATATATATATATAAATGCCTTTCTCCATATACACGAGCATACATTGCATAACACCAAATTACTTATATGCAAAGAGCAGCGAAGTTTTGGCCTTTCCTGTAGTGGATTTCAGAAAAGCCTAACACGCAGAAAAGCGGTCTCTCAATGTTAGATTATGGTCATACGTGATCAAGTGGCATATATCACCAATAAAGGTGAAGACGACGATAGAGTGTTGAACAAGGCTTTCGTGGAATTATTTGTGCAAACTAACTACATATGCGTTACCACTGAAGTGATTCCAGATACACTTGTGTTGGTAGATTTGATAAGCATCTATCATCTAGTGGAATGAAGGACTCAATTTCCAGTGAGTACCAAGGGATGTTGTAAGTCAGTGCACAAAAAATATTCTACCTCCTTCAACAAGACTACTTTCTTGAACACTGGCTTTTACTTTGTTATCCTAATAGTCCTATAGTTTTCACGCATAAATTCTGCCAAAATGTAGTCGGAAGCATGTTTACGAATTACATTATGAATAATTTATTTTAAAGATCTTTCCGTTTAGACTAATTTATTAAAAGCGACTCAAATTTTCAACATTTGACAATGGTACTGTACTGCTGTTGCAATAACAGTTCTTCATAAATTCTAATATTTAATGCAACGATACAACTCCGGTCTGGAGTAAATTTTTGGGGGAAGAAAATTCCAATAAAGTGTAGGTGAAGTTGATTTTTTATGTTTAAAATAAGCAAAATAGCGCCAGTAATTCAAGTTGGTTTGAAGGTAAAGATCGAGTAGCATTACTTGGTAAATGTAATTTGATATAAAATAGAGACTCTCGGCTGACTGGTGGTGCTCAAATAGCCCGCCCTATTATTCCACATTCTTCTACCGAATATATAGTGGTTAAAGGGCGTAATACCGGCTCCTACTGATGAGTCGCCAGTAAGCACGAAACGAATGTGCATGAGATTATACTTTCCGTTCATGCTGCCTTTGGTTTATCCTTCTGGTCACAACTGAACTAATTTGTTACTAGGTTCGCAAAACCTAATACATGCTTGCTCAAATAGCCCAACAAAGAAGCGGGGCTACAATGATCACAAAATATCAAGGTAATTAGAAAGCACTTAGCGAGATTAAGATTTCGTATAATATAAACTACATGGGTGAGGTTTAAGCTGCGTTGTCGGCGATAGACAAGATCTGTGCCTGATTATTAGTACAATTCTTTAAATCAAGTTTGCGAGCTTGAAGTAAACACCAATCTCATTTTTTTAAACTAGTCGAACAACATAACAAAACTACCGCCAGCCGCAGCGCACTAACGCGTTTCGACCTTCCTTGATCATCATCAGAGTACGACGGCAAACTGACTATCGAGGATCAAATCGCATGGAATATATATGGAAATCAAATTAAGATAGGCGGCTCTCACCTCTAGCAGTCTCGCATACATTGAACTTGACTGTAAATGTCGGCTGCACAATTTCTATGCAGTCACGAACATTTTATTGTATTGCTTATATTAGTACAAGTTACAGTTTCCACGAGTGACATTCGTGATTGACCCCCATTTTCAAGTACGCATCGAGTTCGTCTTTGTGGTGGTTGGATGCTGAAGACGAACTTGACGCGTACCTGGAAATGGGGGTCAATCGGATCTTTGAGAAATTGAAAGTGCAAAGCGACAAACCGCAAATACAGCTCGTGTAAACTCTAAAGTTGACGCTCACACTGCGCAACCATTCAAGAAATATTAGTAGAAATTGTTAGTAAATGCGATTTTTACAGCTTATAGCTGAAACATAGCAAGGTGAATATGACAAAAACTAGGCAAACGTGTTTGCTGCTCAATGATTAATGAGCAAATAGACAGGTTAACGCAAATGAAAACGAAAACTGCTCGAATTAAGCTTGATGACTTGAAATAGTACCAGCTCCTTCGTTTTTTACAGCATACTGTACAAAAATGTTAATCGGCCAACAAATACATGCACACCAATAACTAAATTTATCAAAAGCAGTTAAAAGATTTAATCAGAGATGAATAAAAATTATGATGCGCACATACAAAACAAGCACAACGTATGTGAGTCTACTAGGCGATGAATGGAGCATATTAGCTTTATAAAGCTTCACATTAATTCCCGGCGGTCATGTTTACAATGATGATATCCGTAGCCATAAACCCTGCTACTAACAACATAAAACAGCCAACTGTTCGCGTGTTAAGGTTTTGCATGTTGAATGGGCAGTGACGGAATAAGAGAAAGTGCACAAACACAGAGGGCAATTTTCGGCAGTTAAATGAAACATTGATCATTGGCGTCTCAAACCCGAATGCTCCGAGCAGATGTTTATTGTCAGCTTCGGGTGGTAGACCATCAAATGGTGAGAAAACGCATGTCAAATTATTCATTTCTACAAGAAATGGTAACCTTATGTTATTTTACAGCCTACGCGGATACTTCAATTAGATACACATATTTAAAGTGTAAGATTTAAAATTTGGAGGCATTCTTGCCTATTATGATGGTGGTGTCGTTATTGCTATTGATGATGACCAAAACAAACAATTAAATATATTCGGCAAATTTTGATTACAAATTCGCCAAATAGAAAGGATAATAATTGTAAATTTACGCCGATCAAATATTGCATCGCCAAAGCGAACACAATTTCAACATATCACCATCATCCTCATCCTAGAAACGTACGATGTTACAGATACGTGATAAGCATATCTGCAATAATCGATTAGAGATCAATCATGGATAGACGCGAAAACTGGTCATAATAATTCGGTACAAAATGAAAAAAGGAACTAGCTAAGCTCAACATTTAATGACAAACTTCTTAATAGGTTGCACTCATGGTAACAAATTGCGCGAAAGGAGCTTAGAAACAGGCGGCATGAGATAATGCACACGCTTAAATTACAGTAAACATGCGACAACCTATAAGCATGCATCAGGCATCTTATTTTTCACACAACACCGAACAATTTCTGAATGGAGGTAATACTAACCCGATAACAACCCGAGAACAGTCTTCTAAGCAAAGTGTCAAAAATGACAAAACTACTGGAAAAACATTATTTAGCGGTAGCAGGAACATTCTAGACAAAGACATTAACACGTGAAATGGATGCAGCTGCAATTTTGGAGTACCTGTTGCGACAATTGGCCAAGAATTGTAGCAGTATTATAGCCTAGTTGAGCTGACGCCAGTGCAACAGCGGCACCAGCACAAATCTGTGGCTCGGAACAACTTCCAGCATTCGTTAATGCTGAATTATCACCAGAAGAACCAGTAATCTCCTCGTCGAATTTGGCAATCGGCGGCGGTGCCAGCGTTTGTGGCTTTGTTTGCCCAACTGGGGAGGGCCGATTATACAGAGCATCAGCAAGTGGCGGTTTTGCAGGCATTAGTGACAAGAGAGCGTCTTGTGTGTTAGACACATTGGGAAGAGTTTCAACATCATAGGGCCTGCTAGTTGGCTTCGGAAAAAAAGTTGCATTAGAAAAATATTTCAACGGCAAGTAATTACGGAAAATTGGTTCAGATAAGTCATAGAGGTGGGCTTGAGGATTATTGTTCGTAGTTTTGAATCAGATCCCTAGAAAGGATATTCGCTCAATTAGTTACACTGATTTCCAGATAAAGGTTACACACTAATCACTAACATCGACACTAAAAATTAGTGGTCAGAAGAACGTATTGTTTGCAAAAAATAAGGCGTCAAAACAGGACCTGAATAAATTACAAACTAATTTGCACGAAAACAAACAGCCTATAAATATGAATATTCTATTATTCAATAAAGTATCAGAAAATGAAATAAGCGTCAATCCAATTTCTTTGTCAGACACATAAACGCGTGGCGACTTTCATTGATGATCAATAAATCGTTCTCAAAACCTTGGACAAGGATCTCATTCCTTTTGTGGATAACTAATGTATACTAAATTCTGTATTAGGTATCGCCCACCTAGTAACAAATTAGTTCAAATATGGTCAGCAACATATACATAAGTCAACATGCACGAAATGTACAGACTCCGTATTTTTAAAACCAGTGTTGAAACACCGTATTGTCTCGGTATTTCGAAACCCGTTTTGTTGGTACCCTTTACAAGCTCGATATATAGTATATCTAGTAGTATATCGTAAAGTCCATCCCCTCCTCAACGTGGTACGACGGTGTCAACCATAGCGCTCGATGGACGATCGTACATGGGCTAACGGGGCTATGGCGGTGGTGGATTCGACCGCAATCGGATCTCCTATAAAATACCACATGAGCCCGACGATGGCAGCACCATGACTCGGCGTGTGTTCCCTCACCAAAAGGGTTCAATAGCCACAGGGATTACATGGACTCCTGGACAGTACCCTACCCCGAATGGCGAATGAGCTCTCAACAGCCACCGGCAACCATGCAACTACCGCCTTGCAGACTGCGCTTGGATGTGCAAAGGCTGAGGTGCGTCCCTCGATCAGTGCCGAGTGGTGAGGGACGCACACTTGTACCACCCCAAGAAACTCCATGAAAATGGAGCCGGCTTATCCTCCAAAAGGAGTCAGCCGCAGTAAAAAAAAATATCTAGTGAGTTGTCTTTGAAGTCAAATATAAACTTTATATAAAGGTTATTCAATTACCGCTTGAATAAACAATGGTATAAAAGAGAATTTACCGTCCGATTGTCCCCACATTTCTCACCTAAATATATACTGGGTATAGGGCGTAATACCGACTCCTACTGTGAGTATCCATTAAACACAAAAGAAATGTGCACATGGGATTATACCTTTCGTTCATATGGTACTTTGGTTAATCCGTTTGGTCCCATTTGAACTAATATTTACTATGTACGTAACACCTAATACACAACTGCATATATATATATATATATATATATATATATATATATATATATATATTAGTTCTCCGCAACAAACAATATCTAACTGTTATATATTTAATTAAATGATGTCATGATTACCGCGAAAATTGATAGTAGATATCGATCAAGGTCAGAGTGTATAGATTTGCTGGACTAACAGGTGGTTAGACGTAGTGATTATCAATTTTCGGTTAAAGTAAACATATCTTGAGATCTATTTTGTTAGTAACATGTACCGACTCGGCAACCATAGTGTTGGTACCATATACCTATTCAGCATCAGGAGTGTTATTATCAGATCCCGACTCAGCAACCATAGCATTAGTACCTTTTTCAGGTTCGGTATATATTTTTTATAGTGAAATTTCATTGAAGTAGCATATAAACTTCATATGATGTTTACTGCATTACCGCTTTAATACACATGCATAGCAGATTGCACTTAAATTAGACCCATTCGGTTCTAATAACAGATAATATATATATATATATATATATATATATATATATATAGTGGATAGGCCAATCTTGGATCCTACTAATAAGTCCCTAGTAAGCGCAAAACGCATGTATACATGTATCTTTCGTTCATGCTAACTTTGGAGCATCCATCACGTTTTATTTGACAAATTTTACTTGATTAAAAAGTTGGGGATCGAACTTCTATGTAGACATGATCGTAGCTTTACATATAGCTTTTGTGTTTTTTTGCAATTTGGCGACATGCAATTGTGCACGTTGTCGTAATAACATACAATAAGTTTTACAGTCAGTAAGTAGACACAAATACCATTTATGGCCAGCCGCGAATTTCGCTTGCTAGTTAAATGCTTGCATAATATAATAGGAAGTTGTATGGAGATCTAGCGTCTGGACTTTATCAAACGCCTAAAATTATGGCCTTGATCGAAATCAACCAACACATGTTCACAGAATGCGTGAAATAATTTAATTAAGCATATGGAAATAATGCATTTTTGTTTGCGCCAAACTAAGGTGTATAGTTCTTCCGAGGCTTGCCTAACAGCAGGGCGGTTCATCAATGAACAGGTAAACACACCGGTTATTATGAACAAATGATGTAATCCAACAGGTATGCCGATTAGAATCAACGTCCCACATTGATTGAACAATTACAAAGAGAACTTGAGGTGTAGTACCGTAACTGACTGATGAACATCCGAAAACTTAGAAGTGAAAAAGATAAAACCTATTTTCCAATCTGCTGTGGTATATCATACGTGCATAAAATTAATTATTTTAATGCTCTTACACATCCACGAATAGCTTTCACAGATATGAAACAACAAAACTTTACATTAAAAATTCAGATATTTGACCGTAGATGATGGTTATGATTAGTATTATTATTATTACAGTGATGGTGGTGAAGATGATGACCATAATAATGAAGATTATGGTGATTATGATGACGCCAATGAAGATGGTGAAGTTAGAGCCGATTAGTGGAGGTTGTGGTTGTGGTGAGGTAATAAAAGTAATTATTTTCAAATTTTAAGCCAAAATTTGCCAAAATTTACTGTCGATTTATTTGCTTTTTAGCCTGTCATTTTCAATTTCCATACTGTTATTTTGTTATTCTCATTTTCTTTTATTTTAACGTTTTTTTTGTTGGAAGGAGAAACAGTTTCAAGTCTGTTGTAAGTCAATTACATCGGTTACGTGTGGTTTCAAAACTGATGCTCGAAGCAGATATTTCTCTGCAGTCTTCGTTGGCAAACGATCTAAGAAAAATTAAATTATAGTTGAACCATCCCGTTCAAATAGAAATGAGAGACCAGTTGGTTGTTCACAGCTAATTCTACACAATAAATTGGTGACTTAGTGTCCATTTACAGCCTAGAGATGAATAGAAATGTCTTGGTTATGCGGCAGTGAGGTTTGGGTTCTTAAATGCTGATGTAACGCAGCTTGTTATTAGCGAAGCACACCATGTGAAGTACTAGATCTCTGTATATGTAAATATTTAGTTACGTATTACCATTTTCACAGAACAAGCGATTTTATATGAAATAAAAAATGAAAGTCAGAATTCCGTCAGGGATATATTAGCGAAAGCAAAAAAATAATGCAGCCACCATATGAATCGAAAAGCGTATAGTAGATTATTTTAGATCTATAAAACAGAATCTTATAATTTTAAATTCATTAACTGACAAGTGTTTCACCAAAATTTTGCACCCGGTAATATGTATAATAATAAAATGTACACCTCATACTGGCGATCGAAAGCCGAAAAATAGTTGAGGCGACCGACAAAATAAATAGCGTCAAAGACGAAAAATGTAGAATCCTACGTTATCTATACCTGTTGGGAATTGTCAGTTAGATGACTGGAGGGAGGAAATCCGGAACCAAAGCTAGGACGACCCACGCTAAGGCCATCTGCAGTCGTTGTCGAATTGGCGGACGACGATGAGTAAGTTTGCGAAATTGCTGTCATCATAGGATATAGTGGAAGTTGACTACTTGGAATACCAGACACAACACTGTCTCCTGGTGCCTCCATAGACTCCACAATGTCAGAAGGAAGACACGACTGGAAGACCTGATGCACTGCTTGGCCTTCAGCCTGATTGTACTGATGTGAGTGTTGCGGCTTTTGTTGATTAATTTGCGTCTGAAACTGATTTCGCTGTGTATTTATAGATTATTTGACAGATTGAGAATTATTTTCGCGCAATGTTAAGAAGGTGCTTGGCCAGTACTTAACGTGGATTAAAATTATGCATTTAAAACACTTCGACCATAAGAGCAGTTTAACTAACTATTTTGGCAATGTCAGACGTTAAATATTGACCGTGATCCTAGGAATATTGCATGGACACTGCTCGCATAATATTCACAGTAATTCGCACGATTATTTTGGCTCATATTCGTACTCGGTCAGCAACGCGTTATTTATTGTTTAGCTTGTTATAAGTTACTTGTAATGCTCATGAATTTGGATTATCCTACCGTAAATGTTAGTCAAAATAAAGACAATTTAAATAGAGCAGTCGAATTCCTTAAGCTTTTGCTTGATTTACTTTGGGATCCAGATTATAACCAATTTTCAAACAGACAGTTTATTCTCATTCTTACCAATTTAACGTTAATTTACCATTATACACATTGCTCACGGTTCTAACGCTTACTAATATGACGGAATCAATAAAGTAAGAGTCTCTTTAATCAATAGCTTTTGAATTTACTGCTGCTTTTTTACGGGTAAAACACTTGAATTACTAAACACCAACTTACATCAAATTTCAACCAGTTAAAAGAATCCGGTAGGAGAAATGTTTATAGTAAATTTCATTCTCAGTTCATTTAATTTTGAAGCGATCCGCATAAATTAACAGCACAATATTTTGAACATCTATTTTCGATTAAACGAATATTGGTTGCGCAGGCTGTGAAAAAAAACTAATAAAATCAAGCATGTGATCCTTATATAAACACCTGTTCCATTATGTACGTAAATTTGTCAGTTTAAACTACAAATTGTATAATGTTTAAAAGGAAATTCATCTAGAACAATTTTGTCCTTATTTGGAACTCATCATGAACTGTCCAGAATTCGCCACGGAAAATGACCAACTTATTTTCAATGGATCTGACGGCTAATCAGCGACAAATACTGAATCTGGGTTGACTACTGAGATTCCTACTGATTATGTAGGACAGAATGAGTTCATTATAGTGAAGACTGCCTGGTTTCTCACAGATGAGAATAAGACCAAGTGTGAACTGGATGCAGCCGCATTGGTATAAGAGCATAAGTAAGACAAATAAAAACTTAATTCGGAGTTGAAGAATTTAGGAGCTGGATTAATGTTCAATGTTATGATATCTCTCAAGGCTGATAAAGTCGAAGCAACAGTATGAGCAAATAAATCACCGTATTAAGATAATAAAGCTACAACAATTTAAGACAATATAAAATAAAATAATTAGGTAAAATTACTAAGACATTGCGCATGGTAAAACATTAATACAAAGAAACAGTCCCACCCAAGTCATATGGCTTAGTGATTATCCATAAACAGGGAAACCAATTTAGGTTAATTTTAAATGTTCTAAATTTATTTGCTGCATAATAAGAAAACACTTAAATTTTTATATTACACAGTGCACAACAAATTTCACTTCATCAATCGAATTAATAAATTTAAGTGTAGAATGATATTCTAAAAATTTTAGATTGTGTAATCATGTATACTAACATCCCGGTGCATGCTGTATTGGAACTCTAACAGAGTTTCCTCAAGTATTAGATGGAATTTAAAAGTTATTAAGCATGTGTATTGTCTATACAGTAATTGATTTCAAAAAGGAATTCTATAAACACATTAAGGACTGCCTATCCCGGTCACAAATATTTTGACGCATTACCAACTCGAGATTTTTTATTACATTCCTTAACGATATTATGATGGTTTAGAATCATGGTGATATAGAAATACATAATTTATCAACTTAGCCGACAAACTAGTAACTAGCCACCAGACAAACATGGAAGGCTTTAAACCAATTTGAATATGAAATCGCAGAAGATCAATATAAATAAAAATGTACGTGTATATACTTATGCTTATTTAAATGTACGTAAATAGATGTGAAGCCTGTAGATTGGGGCTCATACAAACCTTATCGAATTAACGCCAACAATTGTTCACGAGAGATTTTTAATATGAATGTAAATAAATCAGTAGAAGTTAAATTGTGCCAATTTCATTAAAACGGTACCCATAATGTATCAATATGTTATCGTGAAATGATGGTGATTTCCAAAATACTGAGTCGAAACGTCCAGAAGTGGTCCAAAATACCAAATGTTGAACCGAAAACCACGAAAAACAAACAGGAATGCTTATTATATATATATATATATATATATATATATATATATATATTGTTTCAAACCTAGAAAAAAAATAGTTCAAATAGAATTAGAATGATTGATGAAAATCAGCATGAAAGAAAGGTTTAACCCCATGTACACGGTTTCGTGCTTACTGGAGACTCATAAGTAGGAACAGGTACTACGCCATATACGCATATTTTGGGCAAGAAACCTGGGAGAGTTGGACGGTACAATGTCGTATACGAATTTGTATTCAAACCGAAATGAACTTAACTTAATATAAAGTCAACGACAATGCTACTTAAAAGCCAACGCACTATATATAGTACATTTCAAGCCTGTAAAGGGTACCAACACTACGGTTTTCACAATGCCGTGTCGGTATATGGTACCAACACAATGAATTCTAAGATATGCTTAATTTACGATTACTTCTGAACAGCAGTTACTCCAGAAAATCTATACACTGTGGAAACCATCCCTATTTTGTACAGGCAAGGTTGGTATGTGCTTAAAAAGTGTGAATTAAATCTTTTAATATATCTGCAAAAATACGATTTCCTCAGTTACACTAAAACTTAAAGATAACATTAGGTTCAGACAATAGAAGCTTGGTGATGAATGTAATTGAACCCAGTTCGGCTGAAAAATATGTGACTGCCAACGTCGAACGCTATCTATGTTTATGCGCTTTATTGCCTCTTCTCCTTTGTATTGTAGGTGGATAGACAAAAGTTTCTGAGAGCCCCATATCTAATTTTGCTTTTCACGTATATGCAATGCGGATCTATCCTCGCTAGTCAGTTTGCCTTCGTACTCTGATGATGATCATTGAAGGTCGAAAAGAGTCAATGCGTGCTAATTACGGTAGTTTTGCTATGTTGTCCGAAGACTAGTAAAATAAAATGGGATTGGTGTTTATATCAAGCTCGCAGGTACTACGCCATATACGCATATTTTCGGCAAGAAACCTGGGAGAGTTGGACGGTACAATGTCGTGTACGAATTTGTATTCAAACGGAAATGAACTTAACTTAATATAAAGTCAATGACAATGCTACTTCAAAGCCAACGCACTATATATAGTACATTTCAAGCCTGTAAAGAGTACCAACACTACGGTTTTCACAATGCCGTGTCGGTATATGGTACCAACACAATGAATTCCAAGATATACTTAATTTACGATTACTTCTGAACAGCAGTTACTCCAGAAAATCTATACACTGTGGTAACCATCCCTATTTTGTACAGGCAAGGTTGGTATGTGCTTAAAAAGTGTGAATTAAATCTTTTAATATATCTGCAAAAATACGATTCCCTCAGTTACACTAAAACTTGTAGATAACATTAGGTTCAGACAACAGAAGCTTGGTGATGAATGTAATTGAACCCAGTTCGGCTGCAAAATATGTGACTGCCAACGTCGAACGCTATCTATGTTTATGCGCTTTATTGCCTCTTCTCCTTTGTATTGTAGGTGGATAGACAAAAGTTTCTGAGAGCCCCATATCTAATTTTGCTTTTCATATATATGCAATGCGGATCGATCCTCGCTAGTCAGTTTGCCTTCGTACTCTGATGATGATCATGGAAGGTCGAAAAGAGTCAATGCGTGCTAATTACGGTAGTTTTGCTATGTTGTCCAAAGACTGGTAAAATAAAATGGGATTGGTGTTTATATCAAGCTCGCAAACTTGATTTAAATATTTCAAAACGGATTTTATACTTATGTGCAAATTTTGGTGAGCAAAGGTTAATGATAAGTGTATCGCAGGCATCAATCCATTCAGTCAGCAGTCTGGCGAACAAATGGGTAATGGCCTCTTACACAATATTTTAACAAAGCATTTTTTCCATTTCAGTGAGCATTAGCTATTATAAAGTAAATAATTTACTGTCCATGTTTTTTATACAAGCCTGAATGTCGCATTTTGCCATCAATTATATGTTTGCACAGCGTATCCAAAAGGGTACTAACACTATGGTTGCTGAGCCGGTACAAGGTATCATTACAATGGATTTCAAGGTATGCTGAAGTTCACCAAAATTAAGAATTGCACCTACTTTTGAACACATGTTTCTCCAGAAAATCAATAAACTCTGACTTGATCGACATCATTTACCACTTAGCACTTAGATACTGTTTCGGGCGGAGAACCTATATATATATATATATATATATATATATATATATATATATATATATATATATATATATATATATATATATATATATATATATATATATATATATATATATATATACAATTGTGTATTAGATGTTGCGTACCATACTTAACAAATTTTTTAAAATAGGATTAGAAGGATAGAACAAATTCAACAGTGATAGAAGGTATAATATTAGGTAAACGTGCGTTTCATGCATACCGGAGACTACGCTTTATACTCATTATATATTTGGTGAAGGAAAATGGGGCAATTGGGCGGGATGTTAATAATTTGATGACGACACCGCGCCTAGAAGTTTGAAGAACATATGAATTTTCTCGTTAAATAAGTCGCTTCTATAATTACTGGTAGTTGCCAGAATTTCTGCGACTGGAGATTAAACACTGAAGCGTTTGGTTCAGTGATATAACGCATTCTCTAGAAGGATAAAAATGCAGTAAGATTTTAATGACTAATAGAGCCGGCAACAAGCTTTTCTTAGCTGGACTGAGTTAACGCGAGTCTTGGTACATTTTATTAAGCGATACTGTGAAAACCACAAGGAAACTATAATGCCAATGCCACCTTGCCTTAAATTTGATTTGGCGCATATTGTTTTGTGTAGGGGCGTAGGTTTCCACGTACCAGTGTATCATTAAGGTAAATTTCTTTATCCGAGCTAGATCAATCCATTCATTAACCAATCTCATTTACAGTTTTTAGTTTGAATTATTAATTCTGTCATTGAAAAATATTACTACCACTACTACAAATACCACGAATATTAACACTAATAATAATATTACTTCTAATATCACCACCACCACCACCACCACTAATACTACTGATAGTACTATTATTAGTAATAGTATTATTATTTCTTTTTCACACGATTATGTGATTCGACAATGAAACTTCGACTCTAAAATATTTTTTTGATATTATTAAATTAGTTGTAAGAACATTTAAAAATCTGGTAAATTTTTTCATAAAAACCTAATATCAGTTAAGCGAAAAAAATGGCATTAACGCGTTGAAATCCTGCCTCAAAAAAGGTATGGTGGTTAATTAGATTCGGTTATTAATAACTAGGATTATAGAGCACAGAGACCCTAACATTAAACAACTCTGCAGGTTAGTGCACTATTCTTACTTCTTCTTCATAGCCACAGAAGAAAAAAATTTCGTCGTTTAATAAACACGATAGTGACAACTGAAGAGTGCGTTAAAACGGTTGCAATGTTAGCAAGGCGATATTAAGAAAGCATCAAAAGCGCATTAAGAGGCAAACTTTTATCAGTATTTTGACGGATAGTAGCAAACGACTGTTTACCGGAGCGACTGGAGCAGATTGGCGATTTGTTTGCGCTGTTGCTGGACGCGCAGGACTAGTACCATTTGAACCCGACCGATTAGTCGATTGCCTTGTAGTGGGCCACGGTAAACGCGTAGTTATCGGACCAGTCACCGTGCCCGGCTGTCCATTTATACGAGACGGCTATGGTTAACAGGTGAATAAATAAATACACAAAAAATCTAGTAAGAATGCGTAGGGTCAACTTACCACTTTGCTGTTTAAAAAAATCATTACTAAAAGTCGTAAAAGGCCCTTATTAGTTAAATTAATTAGGATAATTATTCAATTGAGTTATTCAGATTTTTAAAAATTTCCGTAATGAGAAATACCTTATTTAGCTCGTAGAAACGTGCACTTACTGAGTGCTTCATAAATGATAGATGCAATTAAAACGTTGCTTACAAGGTTATAATAACCTCTGTGCATCAACAGAAAAGTTATTGCAACTGAATATAGGGCGCAAAAGTAAATTAAACTCGACATCAAGAACTTAATTACTTAAAATAACTATACAATAACCAATCCACAATATTGATGAAATCGGTCTGGTGAATAAATTCCATTTTCTATTCTATGATATTCTAGTCGATTTGCGACGAATAACAAAATTCAACAAAAATTTAATAGTATCCAGGCAAGACCGAACACGCCTTCGACCAGAATTAACAAACATTAGATCGGATTGGCAACAAACTGAAGAGGAAAAAACATCTGCCCATACGATGATAGAAATTTATAAACAAGATGAGCATTCAACACTGCAATCCACACCTGCGCTGCTACCAAGTGTAGAAAACAAAATTGCGCAACAAGGTGAAACGAAAGACTACACTCGAAAAAGTAGCATTACTACATGTTACAGCCTACAATCCATCAATACAGGAATGACCAGATCTCAGACATCACTTTTCAACACAGCGAGAAGGGCCCTTTACATGCAAACAGGCACACACACAAGTATGTATTAGGTGTTGCGAAGCTAGTAACAAATTAGTTCAGTTGTGACCAGAAGGATAAACCAAAGGCAGCATGAACGGAAAGTATAATCTCATGCACATTCGTTTCGTGCTTACTGGCGACTCATCAGTAGGAGCCGGTATTACGCCCTTTAACCACTATATATTTGGGTGAAGAATGTGGGATAATAGGACAGTACAATCTCCTAGACGAATGTGTAAACCTGCAATAGTGAAGCTAACATCATATAAAGTCTACGACAATGCGACTTCAACGCTAACTCACACTATATAATATATATACCGAGTCTGTAAAGGATACTAACACTATAGCTATTGTGTTAGTAACCGATACCAACATTATTGTACCGAAAAGGTACATGGTACTAACACTATGGTTACCGAGTCGGTACATGATACCAACCTGATGAATATCAATTTATGCTATAGTTCACCGAAATTGAGAATTACAACAATTTCTGAACATCTGTTACTTCAATAAATCCACACACTCTGGCCTTGATCGATATCAGGTACACACACAGACACAAACGCACTCACACTTACTAATCAGTCAAAACAAGAAAAAGAAGTAAACCCGAGTCAGGTTTGTTGACACCCACATAATCAACCGAAAACCAAGAATGTATACAAATGGAAGATTGTAAAGTGAAGTTCTTTAAATCAAGTTTGCGAGCTTGAAGTAAACACCAATCCCATTGTATTTAACCAGTCATCGAACAACCTAACAAAACTACCGCCAGCCGCAACGCACTGACGCGTTTCGACCTTCCATGATCATCATCAGAGTACGACGGCAAACTGACTATCGAGGATCAAACCGCATTGACTAAATATATGGAAATCAAATTCAGATATGCGGCCCTCACCTCTAGCAGTCTCGCATACATTGAACTTGACTGGAAATCTCGGCTGCACAATTTCTATGCAGTCACGAACATCAATCAATTATTGTTTAAATTGTAAAGTGAAGTTTAGTATTCTCGAAATATATATATATATATATATATATATATATATATATCTGCTACCTTAACAGTCTGTTTGAATTAGCTGCGTTCCATAATACAAGCTTATGTAAATAACAACGAAGTATTAATGCTTACTCGTTGTGCCTGCGGCGATGCGCGAGCTAAAGCCACAGTTCCAGTCGTCCTGTTTACGCTGGCACTGTCTTGACCATTTGCTGCAACCACTCCAAGACCTGAACCATTGCTATTAGCAACACTGAATTGTCCAACAACTGTTCCGGCATTCTGTCGGGGCAGAAAGAAACCACGAGTCGGCGGAGGCGCTCCATTAGCTCCTACACTGACAATTTGAGGCTGCTGCCCACCAATAATAGGTTTAGGTGCTACACCGGGACCCATACCTCCAGCACTACCGCTCGCAATATCATGCTGCATAGTTAGACGAAGGCCACCGGGTAAAGGAGGAACACTGGTTTGCTTCGCGATCGGCAATGCTGTGGAAAACGAGAACAGATTAAAGGCGACATGTTTTACTCGATACAAAATTAATATCTATACAGATATTAAATCATGCAAAACAATCTTAATAAAAATGAGATAAGAAATAAAGCAATAATAAATAGCAGGAATGTTTATAAAATGTATTTAAATGAAGTTTTGAAGAAAACAAATTAACAAACTATTTTTAAACCAGTTAAACAACACGCCAAACCAACCATTAGTTAAGGAAAAATTATTTCAAACAACACAGAATGAGGGCACCATTTCAGTTTTTCAAACAATGTGAAAAAAGCTTTACGGTTTTTCTTTGCTAGTGAGCTTTCCGTCATTTGCTGATAAAAAGAAAGGCGGCTCAGTGGTATGAGTCATAATTTCCGAAGCAAATGTGCCCAGGTTCGAGCCCAGTCCGTAGAAAACTATACGCGAAGAGATCACAATAAGGCTGGAACAATTTTTCTGGATTAAATTCTAAATTATAAAATGTTGGTTTAATAAACAAACATATATATATATATATATATATATATATATATATATATATATATATATATATATGTAATAAGATTTGTAGTTATATCAGTATCACAATCAAGATTTAAGTAATTCTTATCACCGCCCGCGCAACCAAAAAAAGTTTAAACTTCTACTAACGTGCAAATGACGGCCATTTTTCCATATTATTCGGCTGGTTAAATGAAGTGTGGTATAACTGTTTATTTTAAGCACGCCTTGTCCATATCAGAAAGGCTCTGATAATTCAGCCAAACAGCTCCAGCCTCGTCTAGAATCCTTCAAAAAGACGATATCGAATCGTAATTTTGAAATAATGCAGCTGTACTTCTTTAAAAGAGAAAGACGGTATTTTCGCAAGATATTTTTTACCTGGCCACCACTATGGTAACACAATGGGAAAAATAATAATTCAGTAGTAGGTTCACGTTAGTACTCAATTAATTCAGCTGTGTGTTCTTTTGGATTTAGCTTCTCATCATCATACACAGTATTGCAGAATAATCGATGCCTTATTTACTCCGTAAGTAAGAATAAGGTTTATCTCTGTTATATAACTAGGAATAAAATTTAATTCACAACTAAGAATACGAATTACCTCTGACTATAAATAAAAAGATGTTCAATAAAACACAGAAAACTTACAGTATGGATCAAAACGGCCTCTTTGAAGAAATGTATGCCCAAGGAAATTTTCTGAAGAACAAAGAAACAAGCGTGTACATATTTATGACAAATAATGGAATGATCGAAAGAAGCACGTTATTTTTAAGTTTATCGCATAGGCTAATTGTTTAAGTCATACCAAATATATCCACACGTTTTAAACAAAAAAATTAACTCCTGAGGTCGGTGTATGGTTCGATTATTCATTTGACTCAGGTAAAAATGTGCTGATGACGAGGTGTGGTAGAGGATGTCTGCAAGAAAAAAGTTACTCAGCAGAGAAATTATTCTATGTAGTAAAATTTTACCTGATACTTAAGATATTTTCCAAAACTGATGAAGTTTAGCGACAAAACAGCATTAGCATCGATCCCATTTTAACAAAGTATAGCTCGTTTTTTAGAAAAATGTGATAAAATTGCTGCAAACGAGGTAGGGATAAATTTGAAAATTTTCGGGATGATAATTTATGTTAAAGGAAAACGCAAAGGATAAGGAGCACAAAAAAGTAATCATTTTTCAAATTAAAATAGATAGGCCAAAAGATTTAAGAAATAAAGATTGGAAACCTAAACAAAATTTCACATATATCCTAATAAGCTGAGGCATATTAAGCTGTGATAGAGAATAAACACGCTATCTTCATAAGCAAAACTATCTCATCAAGCTTACAAATTTTTTCAATCCCGTTAGAAAAAGGTTCAAATTAGTTAGTGACCGAAACTTAAATAGAATGTAACAGAGAAGAAAAAGTAATATAGCATAAGAGTAATGAATATAAACCAAAAATCAAGGATAAAATTTTTAAGATATATATATATATATATATATATATATATATATATATATAAGTAGTATTGACTAACAATGCATAAGAAAGAAGTGAAATTTATCCAGCAGACCAGTTTTATCTTTATGGGGAACTCAACAATCATTCTTTAGGTGGAATAGTGGCTGACCTATAATGACAGATTAGGGATGGAAAGAAACTTGAGTACAATATTATGCTGTATAAAATCAGCATGAAGAAGAGACTGATAAAAACTAAGCCGGTAGTTAATTGTAAATTTCATAAAGTAAGTGGCTTTAGGTGGTGTAGTCGAGTAGTTACAAGATTAGGGCAACTGTGCCGTAGACCGAGGTCAAGCAGTGGCAATTCTGGAATGTACTTGATTAGTGGTAAATAAGGATGACGTGACGAAAAAAAAATTCGCATATAAATGATAAATGCATATTTTGGGCGTGGCTTGGATGACGCAGTCTATGAGATAGAGGGCTCCGAAAAAATGCGCCACGGTTCGAGACAGAGTTGCAGTAAATCGAGTAAGTACTCGATGAGAGCGTAATCCGGATGATGAATTGCATTTGCTAACTTGTGCAATGTTTAGTTTATACTGTCACTATATATATATATATATATATATATATATATATATATAAATTAAGACATGATGCAATATACTTGATCTACAATTGTGCTTCAGGTAAATTTTAGACAATAAAAAATAATATTGATATACTCACTAAATTTAATATTTCATAAGTTATGATTGAACTGAGCAAAATACGCTCCAAATTTTACACTCACGATAATTTATCCGGTTGGATGGAGTCCTTACAAGCATCTTTAACAGCAAATCGCGTAATTGATGGCTCGTAGTTGAAGGAATTCTATCACAAAATTGAAAAAAAAGAATCATTAAATAATGTACTATGAAATACAATTTTCATTCTCTCTTTCTTCTTCAAGTTGCAGTTCATTCTTATGCTCAATGAAGACATTTGAATGAACATCTCACGGTTTATACAGATAATGCGCATTACCACAGCGAATCAGTATGTAAAATAAGTACACCAAAAGAAAAAAGGACTTGTTTATCTTTGATGCAATAAAAATGTGCAAACTAATTTTCCTTGGGTGTATCTATCTAAAGTATACAAATTCCAAGTTGATCCAATAATTGGCATATTGGACGAATGTAATTTATAAACCTAGTTTGCGAGTCTGAAATAAACAATCCTATCATATTTAACCAGTCGTCGAACAACATAGCGAAACTACCGCCAGTCGCACTGTCGCGTTTCGACCTTCCATGATTATCATCATAAGATTATGACGGCAAACTGACTAGCGTGGAACAAACCGCATTGCATATATATGGAAAACAAAATTAGATATGCTGCTCTCACCACTAGTAGTCTAGTACTTGACAAAAAATATCGACTGAAAAATTTCTATGCAGTCACAAACATTAACTCTCTGCAGATTACAAATATATATATATATATATATATATATATATATATATATATATATGTATATATGTTGTTCGACGACTAGTTATAATGATGGGATTGGTGTTTACTTCCAAGCTAGCAAACTTGATTTAAAGAAGTGTTACCACCAATTCATGTAATCACTATTATTTAATTGTTTTGTTTATATATATATTTGTGGTGAAAGCTGCAAACAGTTAATGTTCGTGACTGCAGAAAAATTTTGCAGCCGACATTTCCACCCGAGTACAAATTATGCGAGACTACTAGAAATGAGAGCCGCATATCTAATTTTGCTTTCCATGTATATGCAATGCGGTTTGATTCTCGCTAGTCATTTTGCCGTCGTACTCTAATGATTGTCATGGAAGGTCGAAACGCGTCAAGTGAGCGACGGGCGGTAGTTTTGCAATGTTGTTCGACGACTGGTTAAATACGATGTGATTGGTGTTTATTTCAAGCTCGAAAATTTGATTTAAAGAATTAATTATCCTATTTGTTTGTCTGGTAGTATTAATCAGTGTATATATTTGTGTTAATTGAGTTATCAAAAGAAAAAATAGCATATTACTACATATTTTATAACGTGTAAATATCCATCTTCTTCCTCACATTACTTGATAAAGTCTAATTTGGTTTTGGCGTAATATGCATCACTTGTACATATTTGGTTAAATTTTATGTTGAATGAGATTTTGCATATCATACTAGCACAGAAAGCGCCTGTTACTTCATACGCCATACGCAACACATTCATGAACACATGTTAGCTCCTGGCAGCCGAGAATAACTAAATAAAAATATATAGTTATAATTGAATTATATGTTTTTAAACACACTGCCGTTAATTGAATTATAATGACCCGTGCTAATCTTCGCCCCATAGTCCATACGCATCGTGACTAAGACACACTCTCATGTTAGCTATTCAGTTTGCCTTGTAGCTGTAAAATTACAACGTACTATGTTTGAGAGGAGGAGGTTTCTTTTAAAACTTCAATTTTCAAACTTGTCAAATATTTCATATTATTAAGCAATCATTGATTCCGCGGATGGTGATGACTACTATCTAAATCAAGTCTGCGATCTTGATATCAACACCAATCCCATTGTATTTAACCAGTCAAACAACAAGGTATGTTAAAAGTCAAATTCATATTCAGTTCCAATTGCGTTGTTTGCCACCAATTGTCTATGTGTTCGTACATCAGAGGTAGTTCTGATGTTTTGTGACATAGGCGACAGAAACACCTAAGCCCCAGGTTACTTTGAAGTTTGAAACCTAGAAATTCAATTTGTATGATTAGCCAAGTATCCAGCATGCACCATACACTGTGCTAAATGAATGTATTAAATTAATATGCAACAGAACCTAACCGGAATGACTTCGCATACGAAAAGGCTTTCTTTAAAATACTACTACATGTACCAGCATGAATAAAATCTTGCTCAACAAAAATGGATAATCTTTTAAAGAAACCTAATAGAAAACTTTTTTCGACCAGCCTACTTTGGTCGTAAAACAGGTGTCTTCTCATAGATGTTCTTTAGTGCCTCCGGAGTGTTTGCGTAGAAAGGCGCTTTACCAGTCAAGCACTGGTATACTATTACACCCATGCTCCATATATCGGCACTTGCGTCGTATTTGTGATTCATAAGAACTTCAGGTGCCTAAATGAAACAAATAAAAATTATATAAAAAATCCAAGTTCAGGTGTTATCACATCGTTAAGAGAAAAAAACTAACAGTATCTAACTGTTATATATTGAATTGAATGATGTCATGACTACCGCGAAATGTGATAACTGATATCGATCAAGGCCAGAATGTATGGATTTACTGGAGTAACAGATGTTCAGAAATAGTTGCAATTCTCAATTTTAGTGAACTATGGCATACATTGAAATCCATCATGGTTTTGCCATGTACCGCCTCGGCAACCATAGTGTAAGTACCATGTACTATTTTGGTACTATAATGTTGGTATCGGGTACTGACACAATAGCCAGTGTTGGAATCCTTTACAAACTCGTTATATATTATTCAGAGTGAGTTAGCGTTGTAGTAGCATTTTCGAGACTTTAAATGAAATTAGCTTCACTAATGCAGGCCTACACGTTTGTATAGGAAATTATACCATCCTATTTTCCCACATTCCTCAACCAAATATATAGTGAGTAAAGGGCGTAATACGCGTTCCTACTGATGAGTCGCAAGCAAGCACGATACAAATGTGCACGAGATCACTCTCCGTTCATGCAGTCTTTGGTTTATCCTTCTGGTCAAAATTGAACTAATTTGTTACTAGGTGCGCAACACCTAATACATAATTACATAAATATTGTTCCATTTAGTTTACGAGATTCATATAATTGTCATTTGAAAAAAATTTTACTAAAAAAATTCAATAGGTATTTCAAATATAATAGCAATAGATTAACGTATATGCAATTGCATATTAGGTGTTGTGAACCTAGCAACAAATTCGTTCAAATAGGACAAAAAAGGATATGACTATGTTAGCACGAACAAATGAAATAATGGCATGTACGCATGTTTTCATAAGAAAGTACACTCCGAAGCAAGCATAAACGGTATTCTAGCGCTTGAAATGTTACATCTTTACCATTGAAATTTTCATACATTTCGGAAATAAACAGGCACGTTGCAAGTGAAGAGTAAAACAAAATAATAAAATTGGTTTGCTTATAAATTTCATTGTAGTGCTCTCAAAATATCAGTCATGCTATTTTGATGAAATTAAAATGATGTACATTTTGGTTTGTTGGAATAAAAACTGGAATATGATTGGCAAGCATTCGCATTGCTTCAAGTTATTTTAAGTAGTTCAGTCTTTTATAGTTGCTTTCCACTAGTTTTTTGCTTGAAACTACGATTAAATCTTATGAATTTTATATTTCCACCGATATTTCCGCGGACCATATCCTGTCATCTTAGTCAAGGTGTTACATATAGTTCCTCTTAACAACCAAACAACTCAAAAATAAAAATATAAAATTTACCGAATTCTTTAATTTCGCCATTTTTTATAAACTCATGTGTTTATGTGCGTACACGTGTTTAGTGGTGTAGGCACACATCATTAATGCTTTTAAGCATGTACATAAAGACAGACACACACGTGCAAAAAAGCAAATATATAAATCATCTCATCTTTACCCACATCATTATCATCATCATCATCATTTTACACATACTTATCTTCATTATTATTATCATCCTTATCCTTATCCTCATTCTCATCACCGTCACCATCCTAATCTTCATCTTCATCGCATTATCATTAATTGTACCATCGTCTGTATCCCCATGCTCTTCATTATTCTTATTAATATGATTATTATCTATATCCTTATCCTCATTCTCATCACAATCACGAACATCCTCATCATTATCATCATCACCATATTCCGCATCTTCATCCTCATTATTATTATCCTTACCCTTATCCTTATCCTCATTCTCATCACAATCACGAACATCCTCATCATTATCATCATCACCATATTCCGCATCTTCATCCTCATTATTATTATCCTTACCCTTATCCTTATCCTCATTCTCATCACAATCACGAACATCCTCATCATTATCATCATCACCATATTCCGCATCTTCATCTTCATTATTATTATCCTTATCCTCATTCTCATCGATATCATCATCATCAACAACAACATCCTCCTCCTAATCAACACAACCACCACAATTAACAGCTGTGATACATCAGCATTAAAAAGCATTTCTTACTGCTATTAAATCATGATTTTAAAAATTAATTGAACTTACAATAAAGAGCTCATTTAAAGCTGAAAATCATTAGTATTATTGTCGAAACGAAATTAATTGCGAGTTTCAAATAAAAGAAAACCCCTTCGTAACTAACCAGTAGTCGTGCTACAGTGTACGACTGCTTAAACAGGATGAAACTAATGTTTACCTAAAATCACGAACTTGATCGAAAGAATTTTTATCACCGCCCACACAATCAATGATTGCACAATTGTATGCTCAAACAGCACACAAAAGCGATGCCAAGTTGGCATCTTAACAGCTAAGTAAAACTTAACGTCGGCAACACAGCTGCATCGCTTAAATAACACGATAATACTTCGCAATGCATGGAGGCTATAAAAGACCAATCTGGAATTTGACGAGACAGCGGAATAATTCTTTAAGACCTATTCTAAACTGCGTATAATCGATATCCCGGCAGCAAATATGGTAAATTTGGATTATCATCTTGAATACCTATATGAATTAGCTTTACTTGTGTTGCACCATGACACGTGGTTCAGAAAATAACATTTCTAAAAGAATGTCAATCTACTAAAGCACGGCGTCGTTCGTATTTCGCGAAAACTCTGTAGGACAGACACACAACCTTGATTTAAATTATTGTTACCATCGCCCGCGCTATCAATGTTCGTTTAATAACCAGACAACAGGGTGGCTATGTGGTTAGAGCACCAGATTCCGACGCAGACAGTATGTGGTGATGACAAAACCGGTCGCTGGATGAATTGCCTTATCTACAAGATACATGGGTCATGTTTTTATATCAAGATTGCAACCTTGATAAAAAATGTAATTGAAAGTAAATTGCCATTACTATGCAAATGACACGTATAAATAAATATGCCAGCCGCAAAAATAAGTTAAGATATATCTGTACTGTCGACTACCAGATCGCTTTCAGACAAATCATGGATACCGGATCATTTGCGGCCACATGGCAAGGACGAGTGTGCAACCCTGGAGAAAGATGCTCACCACCTGCTTACACGCCGAGGCAAACCCCTAAGGCACTATAGTCAGCATTCCTACCAGCAGATCAAACCAAGAAGACTGTAACGGCTTCTAGTTTGACTGATAACGACTATTGGATAAAGAGGCGAAATCCAGTGAATGGATAAGCCGGCGGTGTAACCAGTCTCATTCGAACAACAATTTCGCAAATCGTACGACTCAACTTAGCGTGACTGAATATACAAATCTCGCTTCTCGCTTTTGTGACTTAATCACATATAATTTTTTTTAGAAATAAATCGTACATTGAAGTAAAAAAATATTATTAGTCAGGTGTACACAGGTAATCAAATTACAAATGCATACAACTGGCTGAAGTAAAAGTTATGCATACTTTTTTACAGAAATCATTTTACACCGACCATGCAATTCATAGGAACATTAGATTTTTCGTTAAAATATCATTCTGGAAAATCAACTTAATGGCGAATCCCATTTAAACTCTGATTGGAAAAACATTGGAATTGTAAATCACCATATGTTAGTAGGTAAATTACAAGGTCAAAGAAACAGTAAATTAGCACTGGGCCTTATAGGTGTATATACATAGCGGCCAGAAAAAATCGAAAACACGTATTCGTATGGTAAGAAGGTCAAACTAATTGTATTGAATCAAAACATAACACCGCAGCTAATACAAAAAGTAACAGTAAACCGGAACATGCATTTTAGCATAATTATAAGTATTAGTAATCTATAAGAACTATTGCCTTTCTATCAAATATTCCTTAATATATGAAGTATATTAGCGATAAGTATGTTCATTCAGTTGGATTGATATGACCATCATCTGGCCTAAATTACCAGAAATAGCTCTCATCATAGCATGGCTCCAAATTATGGATTTCAATATTGCAAATGAGTTCCAAAAATTGAATTTCATGTGCACTACAGTTAAGGTTGTGTAGAAAACATGAACAACATCTGAATTATGTTTTATATTGATAAGATAGCTAAGGGAACGATTGGATTTTAATAATCACATGTATACTTCGAAAAAAAATATCCCGTACAACAATATGCATCTCGTGGTTTTATCTCTTTCACAGACGATAACTCAGAAGGCTCAGTTTCTGTTTATATAATTAGATAAATAGCTCGATTTGGTTATATTAAATTCGCATAATTATAAAATTTCAAAATAATACAATGATAAGTATAAACATTTAAAAAACTAGGTCTATTAGGTTAAAACCGATACCTATAATGGTTTAAATTGACAATAACTTCAAAAAATTTAAGATCTCACCATATACATTGGTGATCCGCACATTGTCACAGCCATTATACCATCTTGGAGGAAGCGAGCAAATCCGAAATCAGCTAAATGAGGAATAAGAAATTATCCGTGATCCAGTTAAAAAAAATAAAATTAAACATCAAAAATCGGTGTACAATCTTTGAATAAATTATTTTAAAAAGGTAGAACGTTGTCGTAAGTAGTTCCGGTTCTAATGGAACATAGTCGTAACTTGCATTCAAGCATTATACAAAGATCTCATTGATCCCCATTTCCAAGTACGCAATGAGTTCGTCTTCTTCTTCGAAGATTAGATCTAACTCATTTCCAGTGGTTAGTAAAACGATGTTGTAGCCTTCGGAAAAAGGGAAGAATCCGCACCCAGCCAAAAAGAAGATAAAATCGATGCGCACTTGGAAATGGGGATCCATCGAATCTTTGCGAAACTGATAGTGCAAAGCAACAACCTGCGAATTCAAATCGAGGAGATTCAACAAGTTCGCATTGCGCAAACATTCAAATGATAATCATAACACAAAATATTGTGGTCAAGCTGACCACTGACTTTCAGTATAGGCAACAATAACAAGCACGAGCAAAAAATAATGTCATAGAGTCAAATTAAGACAATTTGTAATATTTCAATAAAATGGAAATTCAGAGTACCTCTAAAACGTAGGAATTCAGTTTAATGCAACACAAATAGAATCGAATACAAATAATCATTTCCAACTTTAGTGATAACACACTGTGATTTAAAAAACCAAGCATAAGATTTACCTGAGAATATACAACTTATCAAATAATACTTATGCGTTACTTAGTAGAATTTACAAAATTTAGCATATTGGCCAGTGTTTCCATAATTCTCCGTTCGCACAGTATGCCTACTAAAAGGTGAATTCATTTAGGAATTGGAAACTATACAAGACAAAATGAAGAAAAGGTAGAAACTTGTGTATGTTTGGCAGTTACCCATAAGTTGGAGTTTGAACCAGATCACTAGTAAACTATTGAATTGATCACGTGGTAAAAATTAACAATGTAATCTCCGAAAAATACGCGTATTATTGTAATATCAGCAAACAGAGCTAGCAAGTCAATATTCGAAGTGAAGATAAAACTAAATTTAAGGTAATCGATTATCAGAAAGATTGTAAATCACCCTTAAAATTATATTTTTTGCATTTTCAAAATAGTGTAGTAAGCAGAGTTAATGGCATCTATATAAGATGTATACTGCGTCTAATCTAGCATCGCGTTGTATTCGACAATTGACTGTATTCTCTATATATTAACTTCACATTAATAATGCCAAAATACACGTATGACTATGAGATTGCCTCACCTAATTATACACTGAGTTAAATGTAAAAACTGACTCCTATTGGTGTAGAGCCAACTCTGGTGCATGTTGACAATGATGCATACTCCTGATCTCTCATGTACATACTTGTTACTAGGTAATTAATGACAAATTGATACAAGCTCTATTTGAATTATTAAAAAAACATTGTTTAACTTATACACACAATATGTAATATTAGCTCGTAGATAAGCACAATAAATGCTAGAGCACAGTTTAAAAAGCAAATAATGGAAAATTGCACCGTACGGAGAGCAGCAAGGACCACAAAGACCAAATTACAATTTTACATTAGCATTTTTTAGGAATTCACAATAACATAAAAATAACGAAATAGTTGTGAACTTCAAAATTTATCATATGTAAAAAAATTCTATTACAGACTTATACCAATATAAATGTGTTACTAAAATATGCTACAGATGTAGAACAGCTAGATTTGGTTGCCTGACTAAATCAATGTGTATTAGTGCAGATGCCCATCTGACTAAGCGAATGACAGATTAATCATTATCATTATTTAAATCGAGGTTGCGAGTTACATAAAACAGCAATCACACTATATATGCATTTGACAGCAGAAACTCAGATCTGTATGAAGTTAACAAAGGCAATTCATCCAGTAGACCTGTTTCATGCTTATTGGAAATTTTTCGAATACCATTCTGAATTTTACTTAGTATATAACTGAAAGCAGTGTGCACTGCGCGGAAGGGCGGCTCAGTGGTTAGAGCAAGCTCGAGCCTTGTTCACGGCAAATTCTGGATAGTGCATGGACAAAAAGGAGAAGCAATCTCGTAGACGTATACGTATTAAAGCAATATAAAATACGCAATCTTGGTTGTTCAATCATTGTCATGTAAACTGTATAGGCTTTGATCAGAACGACGTTGGTAAATTGGTTTCCTACTCAGCTTTATATATATATATATATATATATATATATATATATATATATATATATATATTGCGCTAATTTATTTAAACCACATAGAAACAATTATTTTATATTTTTCTGAGCTTTTGAGTTAATGTGTATTTGTGCTTTACTTTAACTTCCCACGTTATAAGCGGTATAACGTGTTAATTAGGATATTTCACATTAAAATTTGGACTATTGATATAGTGTACTTTCATTCATTTAATTTAGCTATTCTTAGTTTATAAAAGTGGCAAAAAGACTATCTCTTATGTTCTTATATTTGATGTTTATATCTGATTTTCATTTACTTAATTATGTTGCGGATAACTGTACATGAAGGTCATATAGGTCACTGTTTTGTAACATTCGATCTTGAAATCTTATCATTAAAGCCGTTGCATTTCTGTATTATCCTCATCATAGGGACTGTAGTAGCTATTCCAGCCGTATTAGGCCTGTTAAGTTCAGCAATATTAGTTGAGTCGTTAATGCGGATTCCCTCAGTTTACCAGAATCGTATCATCCAGCCAAGACGATATTATCTATAGCTCCACAGTTAGATCGGTCATTTGTTTTCCTAACCATCAGACGAAGTCATTTGTGCTCAACCTAAATGTTTCATTACTAAACAATTATTCATGGGATTTTGCTAGTTTAAAGTGTGTCGATTTAGTAAAACAAAATACCAATAATTATTTCGTAATCACATCTGCGCCTCGATTGCTGCTTCCATCATTGACCTGAATTTTCTTCATCCTAATTTTTGTGACGACTTTCTATTGTATTCACTTCAGCTCTTATTAGGTCCATAGGAGCGTACTCGGTCACAAAGTAGGCACTTCGCTTGAATGATCAAATGCGATAGCGCGTGGTCCGTTGTGATGCATCAAATCGACTGAGCCAGCGCTCCTCCAAGCACTTTATAATCTACTCCGTTGTGATTTTCTTCAATGACAAACTCGACCCATGCCACGAGCCAACCGCAGTGAACCTACCATATCGATAAGTAAAAATTGGTTTCATGCAGTGGAATTGAAACAATCGAGATGACATCCACTTTATGGCTGACAACACTGACATGTAGGTACCCTGCGCCTTGATGTTCCCATGTTTCATTCCAGAAATCCCTCAATTCTGTTCATCTAGATTCCGGTACAAGCCATTGCACAGGTTGTCCTTCGTTTCGCACCAGTAGCCCGTTTTGCAGGAACAACGCTTAATATTCTGCGGACACCGATGTGCCATTTATTAACGGGTTGACATTTTTTGGTATTTTTCATCTTTATCATGTTTTCCAAAGACCTTGATAAGTGGCGAAGCTCGAATAGCGGAAATTCTGCTGATCGAATCGGCTGCCGCATTCTCGGTATCTGCTCCATGATAAATGATAACATCGTATTCATCGAGCTCTTCCATAGCTCGATGTACTTGTTTCTATTTAAGACCCAGTAAACACCAATGCGCAAGTTCTTTTTGATCGATAATGATGACAAAATATTTAAGCTTGTTGCGTAACCGTCATCCACGCGAAGTTAGGTCTATAAAATATCACCATTATGTAATCACCGCTGGTTGTCCTCCGCCACTGTTAAGTTAATCAATAATACTTTGGTCGATTATGCGGATTCCATCAGAATATACTATAATTGTATCATCCAGTCACGACCTAATGACCCCTAAATCTGCATTAATGATGACCATTTGCGCAGACAAAATTCTTACAATGCCTTCAAACCATCGGATGATATCATTTGTGCTAAACACAAATGCTTTAACTTTAATCAATTATTTATATGAGTTTTCTGGTTTAAGTTTCGTGCGTTTGGGCAAGACAAGATACAACTAATTATTATTTCGTGCTCACTTCTGTGGTTCGAATGCTGCTAGCGTCATTCTCCTGGCTTTCTTTCATCTCAATTCGTGCACTTCTGTTAGAACTTCCAGGTGTATTTACATCATTCGTAAATAGACCCTAGGAGCTGTCTCGGCCTCAAAGTTAGCTACTTTACTTTACTGCGGCTGACTCCTTTTGGAGGATAAGCCGGCTCCATGTGACATTTCCTGGAGTTTCTTGGGAATTTGGTACAAGTGGTGTCCCCTCACCACTCGGCTTTTTGATCGAGGACGCACCTCTAGCCTTTGCACATCCAAGCGCAGTCTGCAAGGCAGCAGTAAGTTGCATGGTTGCCGGTGGCTGTTGAGAGCTCATTCGCCATTCGGAAGTACGGGGTACTGTCCAGGAGTCCATGTAATCCTGTGGCTGTTGAACCCTTTTGTGGCGGGGAACACACGCCGAGTCATGGTGCCGTCGTCGGGCTCATGTGGTATTTTATAGGAGATCCGATTGCCGGTCGGAAATCCACCACGCCCTGGTGACACCACCGCCATAGCCCCGTTAGCCCATGTACGATCGGCCATCGAGACATGGTTGGCTACCGCAACAGAGTTAACCACTTATGGTACACAGGAATGCGTGAGGACGAGTCGACTACTCAATGATGGAGTAACACGTAGTTTTTGAATAGGCGCTAACTACTACAGCTTCATTTTAAAAACTTCTAGTTAATTCTCAGAATGTAAAGAAAGATTCTGATAACACTATAAGCCTGTCTCATTAGCTGCTTTCTTTGAGTAATATTTGGTTAAAATTAGGAAGCATTGCAGCTCTACCATTCACTCCTATTAAAATCACAAATTATAACCGGTTAAACAATTTGTAGCCTCAACAAATTCACAAGCAACACTTACACTTAGCGTCTCAGATTTGCATACATAAACACATGAAGATTTAATTCACCCGCGTAGTTGCTCCAATAGAGGCCAAGCTCGTAAAAAAACAGCCGGAATCGAACTCGTCAGCTCATAATTTTTGCTTTTGATTTTTTTCTGTTCTCTTTATACTCAGCATTACCAACAAATAAACAATTCTGTTCAAGTGAAGAGAGTTATAGCCAGTCAACTTGCATGTTTCAATAGTATCCACAAAATTCTTGACATAAAGATCCACGATTTGGTAGTATAGGAATGTTCTGTGAAATCGATAGTGCTTCCAGGCTTTTTTCTGAAGGCAGCTATAGCATAGCTAAAACGTCAAAAAATTTTGATGAATACTGATTCGTCCGATGCCAGCAACGATTCCCCAAAGACGAACTCGTGGAAGACTAACTGTATGGCAATGTTCAGCACATTTTTAATTTATAAATGAAAATGGCCAAACTGTTTACTAGGCATTCACTTTCACACTGCATCAGGTGCGCACGATATTAACCTAGCTGATTACTAATCTAGTCTTTATAAAATAATAAATTATTTTCAATTAAATTTCGAAAAGCGGAGATTAAATTGTTCTTTTACAAGAACAATTTAAAGCTTTACCAATATCTGATTTGCTAGCTCATTTCTATAATGTAATGAGGAAACGCTAATCAGCACCAACATAAATACAGATATAGCATTCACTAGACCATTGAATCATACTACACAACCAATGAATGACAGAATTTTATCATATGGTATAGCAACGCAAACGATTTGACATGCCATCATATGCAAGTCCACAAAAATCTCGTAAGCAACCTATAAAACTCATCTGTTGAGAACGTGGGAAGGAATTACTGTTGCTTTACTGGTTCAATCAATGGATTCAAGCATTAGCTTTTGCCCATGCATAGTCTGTCCGAATATCCGCTGTGTTGATTACCAACGAGGCTTAACTTTCCTAACGAGTTGGATGCATTGTCAAAGCGTAACATTCTTTTGGTTTTCATGCTTAAATTCGAAGAATTTTAAGAGGCAATATTGACTTGAGAATGCAAACACATCCAGATTCTGAAATATATCTTGCCAAGTACTCCTAAAATCAATTGCATACGGTGTGATTAAATGAAGTAATCCGGTCCTTGTTACGAGGTCGATATTAAAACTGCTTATTTTGGTGAGGTGACGCATCACATAACTGATGAATGAGTCAAAGCATAACATCAGCCACTTGGAAGGGAAAATTGGTTTCATGTGAGTGAAAGAGAATCGTTGTGAAACCCGTTCACAAAAAGGTTGCACTAACACTCCAGCCAAATATTGTGGCATCAGGTTATTAAATGATAAATCAATAATGGTTGCTGCAATTATCCCAAAAAAAATCGTAAGGAGCAGTATAAGCTAACTCAGACAGAGCTTTCACCAGTATCGAAATTTGAAGACCATATTCATACACTACCGCATTTTCGAGTTGCGCCACTGATATCAACGGCACAGAATAATTATTTACCAGACTAGTCACTACTAACTCGGTTTCGCGCAATTTTTCTGCGATTCGCTTCTTTGTTCGACAAAAAGGCCATTGCCCTTCCCAACTCCCATCCCTTATTCAATTATATTGTCGAAACAGTCCTCACTATGGTGTTCTTAACCCCTCCATTTACAGAGATCAATGGCTGTGGCCAGACAGCAGACGATGCCATTCTGTTAGTTAGGCACCGTGTACGCTAAATTGTTAAATGAATCAAAATATTCGTTATGATCAATTTTGATCAAATGCTAGAAATGCTGAATAAATGATCGCGAATGAATTCGTCTATTTGAGATCCCAGAGAACACAATATTGGCCTTGCTGTAGCTGTATTTTGAAAGCAATGCAAACCAATATGGAGTCTCTCGTCCATGGTTGGCACCCACACGAAGCTCTTTAAATCAATAATACCACCGGTCCTCTAAGATGGCTGACCAATGCTGGCACTACATCGACAGTTGGTGATGAATGACCACAAGTTTTAACATTTCGTTTCGTTAACCTTACAGTCTGCAAAGAGACAGAATGTGATAATCACGAGAAACCTTTACGAGCTGACCAATTCTATTCGGCCGCGACTTAAAGGGTCATCCGTCTTACGAGATTATACGTTATGTGAAATGACTACGTTGTCGGTCCAGATTTTCATTTATGTATGTGTGTAACTCTAAGACGTAGATTCGCAATGGAACACGTATCTTGAATTTATTTAAACTGGTTATAATTGTATTATTCCGTTAATGAATAGCAGAGCTCAAAAGTATACTTATTTAAATAAATACTATTACTAGAAGATAGCTAATGAGACAATATTAAAATTTTAACAAAATCTTCGCTCAAATTCAAACAAATAAATAAAATTATGTAGGAAATCACAGATATTAGGTTGAATCTATCACGAAAACTCGATATATGCGCTTAATATTTCTGTAATAGGTTAATATTTACGGAAATCATTTATATCAAAGTTATAAGTATATGCCTTTTCAATCGGTAAAAATTGAAGCCAAATAAGCATGTTTATTTTATATATAGTTTTTATTTTTAATAATTATGAATGTGAAGCTGTCGTATTTTATTATTTAGAGTCCATCCTAACGTATGTCACGATTACACATTCTTCGCATTTTAAACCGTGCACTAGATTTTTAATACTTTGCAATGGGCCATATAAAATACAGTGTGTTTCAGTTCGGAATTAAGAGGCCAGTTAAAAGCCAGTCCATGCAAGATCAGAAGTAGCAATAATGCAGAGCCATACGTCGATCATGGTTATATGTGGATTGTAAAAGAACACTAGGTCGCCAATTCCTAGTGAGGATGGTTTCTATTCGAAGATTTTCTTCTCTTTTAAATAGTCTGCCAACCAACACTGATAAACAGTATCTGCCCAGATGTCAGTGGGCTACATGTATAAGGGGTGGTTACTCGTTGATAGGATCTTGTTTTTTACAAAAAACTCGGTATATAATACGCCAAGTATTGCGGGACAAAAGAGTGGCGCAATTTCATAGACGTATGCGAATTATAGCAATATTAAAGTCAAATTAAGACATAGAAAATGAAGATAAACTTCAAATAAAATGCGACGCTTGATCAGACACAGTATATACCACACACTGATACCGTTAGCTGTACTTATTACATTATTTTCAAGATAAAATTTGATGTAAAGTAACGCAGGCTTACAAACCAGTAAATATGAAGAAGATTGAGGCCTCATCCTCGTAGACGAACTGCTCAATACTACCAAAAGTCGTGGCCGCATACTTTTATCGGTAACTTAATCACACTGAACTCTACCATTAATAAAAAAGAGACTTGAATTGATGAAAAATGTTGGTACTGGCGGAAAACAGAGTGTAGTGGGGATGACTTGCTAATTCGGCGTTATTATCATAGGTTTGCATTTAGCCCACTGTGCTGGATATCCAGTTCTTCAATTATGTAAGCTGCAATATATTTTATTTTTTTGACAAAATTGAAACATCTTATGAATATAGAAGTTGATCTATAAAATAATATCCACACGAACTGGAGAAGTTATTTTCTGCGTGTTACGTTAAACTTTTGGAGTTTCTGATAATTCAGTATGCTTTATATATAAATGCAGTCTTTATATAGTAAATTAATTAAGTTAAGATTCTTCTATTAATTAAAAAACAAGATAATACTTTTTGTGTCGAAATATGCGTATAAATAAAATTATTAATATGTTTTCTGTACACTAGTCAATAGGTTTCTCTTAAAAGTCAGTGCTCGTGGTATTCAATATTTTTTGTCCGTCCCTTTGAACTCAGTCTAATCAAGATACTTCGCACATTTTGTAATGCAGTGTTTTAAGACAATTGCATTGACGCATAATATTTAAATCCTCATGATTAACTTTTGCTAGTTTATGTCGCTTTTACTGCGGAAATTTTTTTTTGTTCTGCTAAATAATTTACTTTTTATTCTGACTAGTTAGTGTAACATTATACCACAAAAGATTTCTCGATCATATATCATATTTGGTATTGGAAAATATACTGTTCTAGCTGGAATAATTAAATTACTTTTAGTACCTTTCTACATTATAGTTGAAATTTAATCATACGTTCCTGTAATCGTAACCGACGTCTTCAATAATCTAAACTGTATTTTCTACACTACCTTTTAATTGCACTCCTCCGATCAATTCCGGTTATGATCAAAGACTATTTTGATAGGTATTTCAATGTTTTTTTCACACTTTGCCCACTTTTTCAATTGCCAAATTAACGCATGATTGCACAAAAGACGTTGAATGATATACGAAGTGGCATACTTCCAATGTCGCACATTCTCTAATTTGTTTTACTAAGGAAATCCAACTCAAAGTAACCGACAGCGGCTATGGCTCAGATGAGCAGCAATATCTTCATATAATTGCATACATCTATTAAGCACATCGACTGCCATTTTCACAGCAACGAAGATGGATGATTCCGAAAATTATCTCTCGATTTCACAACTTATTTCAAAATATATTTGTCATCTCAAAATTCGTCTCCTTATAATCATCATCATGCACAGCCATACAAAAGTCCCAAGTGAATAATGTTTCACTGCCATATAACCATAAGAAGCGGGAAAACATATAAATAACAACAAAAATGATAATTTAGACTTACATTATTAGTGAGATTTGAGAGAGGGAGAGAGAGTACCTAGTTACTTTGAGTATATTTATCAAGATAGCCCACATAAGTAAGGCAAACTAAACCTCTACACAACACCATTATGGCCAAGTCAGCATTAGGGCAATGAAAAATCAGCAATAAAGCTTCCTTGCGGCTTTCACTGTATCAAGTCATAAATAAACCAAACCGCGCAGCTAACTTTTCCCTACCATGAAAAGAAAGTTACGCAGATGATTCTAATATACATCCGCAATATGATCGCCGTTGAGCTCGATTCGATTCCATATCGCGAAGGACTTCTAACCAATGCAACCAATTATCAGGCGAGACACACAACAAACACCAAGATAATTTCAAGTGTCATATAAGAACACGTAATTGATACATCTCGACATATTTTTATCTCGTTTCTTTCTATCTCAAGATACAGGCAGAAACACGTGTCAAATTTAATTTCTACAGAAAGAATACCCTGGACTTATTATGCAAAATTGATAGTTCACCAACGTTCAACAAGTAACCATTGTTGTTCTAACTGTTATGATCAATTTAAAAGCCTTGAGGACGAAATTTAATCTATTCCATAGGGAGCCAGATAATTTATCCAGATTCGTAACTACAACACAAACCAAATGCTTATAACTAATATATTCTACTCAGAACATAATGTCCGGGTCAACCTATTCAAACATTTACAATGCGATAAATAAATTCTCAGACCATCCATTCAAAACATTGAATGTTGCTTTACTAATCTACGTACAAAATCGATAAATAACTAGTCAACATAAACATCGTTGTATTTATCGCTCAAACTTATACATATACTTTTGGAAGAATTCTTTATTCGCATCACAATCATCATCATGCACAATCATACAAAAGCCAAAAGTTATAAATGTTTCACTTTTATATAACCATAAGTTGTTCAAAATGTACAACACAGAATTCGCCCAGACAAGGCATAAACACTTTTCGCAACATGCTCCTGGAGCAAAAGTTCATACATATCAAATAAAGTTTCCTTATTCTTATAATGTATGATGGTTTGAACTGCTTGCCGCTATTGGTGAATAAATTTATTATAATAATTATTCTACGAAATCAGTTGATCGCGATAAATGTACAGTAAACACTAAGCACATATTGAGCAAGTTTTACAAAGAAAAGTTGTTAAACAAATTAGCCCTATCTCCTGCACTATATATGCCAGTAGAATACAGTTTGTATCACTGCAAACTTTATGGTTTCGGAGGATGTGCTATGGCATAAAAGCTCTCCACTTGAACCAGTAGATTGGTGCCTATATGAATCCAATAAGAAGAATACATGAAGTTTGAAAAAAATCTGAACATTTGGCCTTCTCTCCTCCTTTGGTAGGAAATGTTGCGGGGAAGTAATTCTCTTTTTAAAGAATTTACAAAATTAACAATCAATTGCCGAAGGGGCTTAGAGAAACGTCTCCATCTAAGATGTCTTTTAAATTATGTACTGAACTAGAAAAAATCTACAATCTTACTGAGCGTTTTAATTTTGGTAATAGTACTACTTTCTCGTGGTTGAATAAAAGACAAGGTAATTTGGATCAGCAGCAAACCTTCTTGAAATATTTATTTCGAAATTCTGTATTATTAAATCTCAATATTGTTATGAATTTTTTT